>CM064566.1:12838397-12962356 GCA_032716605.1 Paralithodes platypus
TGAGTACCAGAGACGTGTGTCATATTTGATTAAGCTATTATTTCGACGATACTTATACAGCCTTAAGGAAGGAATCCTGTGGTAGTTGAAAGGGTTGGCTGAGATAGTTTGATGGCCTTATTAATTGCTAAGTGTTCCTTTCAAAGCTTGAATACAATTGTCGAATAAATGCTTGATTCATGATGAAAACGGACGTCCCTGGTACCTGAATGGGTTTAAGATTTGGAGATTAATTCCAACTGTGTTTTCAATATGATTGCGTTACTGACCTTTGCACCAAAGGGAAGACGCTGGGGTATCACGTACGAAGCATGCAAGTTGTTTGTGTAATTAGTTATGTTTGTACATTATTAGTGATAGCTCTACTCTGTTTCTTTCCAACTGACGGTAAATTGCAAAGTTCCCATCAAGATTTCTCAGTTAATTTTGATTTTGTTTTTGTAGTGAGTATGGTGTTAATTACATAAACCTGGTCTTAGTATTATACAGAGACATAGTAGTTTCATATTGTACATCTAAGTATCGATCAATTAGCTGTCAAGGGATTCAATTTATATGCGTATGCCTGTGTGTGTGTGTGTGTGTGAGAGAGAGAGAGAGAGAGAGAGAGAGAGGAAGAGAGGGGGGAGGAGAAGAGTAGAGAGAGATGCAGGAGAGGAGAAGGAGAGATGGAGATTTTGGGAGACGAGAAGAGAAAGAGAGAGAGGAGAGAGCTTCAACGTGTGAAGGCAGTTGAACATAAAAGGCACTATAGTGAACTGGACCCCCCCGGCTTCGCTTATTCTCTGTTAAGGGGAACTGTATGTCTGTGTGTGTGTGTGTAGGTGTGTAGGTGTGTGTGCGTGGATGTAATTTTGTGTGTGTGGGTGGAGTTTTTGCGGGTTGTGTAGTGTGGTTTGGTGTGGTGTGTGTGTTGTGTGTTGTGTGTATGTAATGCTATGCTATGGTGTGTGTGTGGGGATGCATATAATGGATTGTGTAAATGTGTATGCCTGCTAATAAATACAAAACCAACCACAAACAATTATATCATCAGTTTACAACTCATGCACGACATTTTCCCCTTCATGGCAACACACCCACCAGCACAACCATGAATATAATCAAAACAACACCCAGCACACTGTATCACCACCACATATACTGTCATCTCTCTCTCCCCCCCCCCCACCTGCCCCACTCTCAAACCAGCTTCCAGGAAGCAAATTCATACTCGTATACCTGCGCCGTTTCCAGATCCAATCACTCCTAAAAGACAACGACGCAGCTAGCAGGCGACCACGGACCTCCCAGAAATACATCCTTCTGAAATCCTCCCTTTCTTCTGGCTAGTGTAAAACACACTCCATTATCATCAGCAGTATCTCGTACCTTTGGACATCCTCCCCATCCTTATCTACAAGTTTTCTGGCGAGCAAATTGAGAATGTGGATGACTCTGCGTTTGTTAGGAGTTTACTCTTGATCCCAAAAGCTTACCCTTTTGAAAAGCATATTCGTTCTTTCTCCCTTCCATTTCCCCAAAAAATTGGTCTGCTTTGTGCAAGTGTTTTATTTTATAAAAACATTTGCTTTGATGACGCCATCAGTAATCAAAGTTTGTGTATGCTGTTTATTTTGCCACATTTCGAGTACTGTGCTTCACCTGTCGGGTTGTCAGCAAATGACTGCCATCTCAAGTTGCTTTGACAGGTCACTAAATTCTATCAGTTTTATTCTAACCTCATTTGTCTCTTGATCTGTGTCATCGACGTAAAGTTGGTGCCCTTAGTCTTTTATTTAAAGTTTTTAACAACCCTCAGATATCCCTTACATGGGGGTGTTCTGCCCTTGGCCCTGATTGTGCGTGCTCGTGCAACTAGCTTCACAAGCAATGCTTCGGATGATCTTTGCCATGAGCCTTGTAAATTTTTCCTACTACACAGTGGTTCACCGGTGTTTTTGTTTCCGGCCATGGTTTGACTTGTGGAATAAGTTTTTGCCAAATGAGCTAGGTCAATTCAGGCTCATATCTCCATCATTAAGGCTAGAGTTAATGCTTTTTTGCAGCATTAAATTCTAACTTTTAAACTTTATTTTATTCTATTTTTATTGTCTTATAATAGTATTTATGATTATCCCCATGCATATTGGCATAATAATGTTATCTGTGTTAGCTGTGGTAATATATGTATATGTGCAGTATACAGTATATGTTTGTTTTTTCCTAAGTTGCCGTAGTCTCTCTCCAGTGCCTCCGGGTGTTTTGTGTGGATTCATCTTGCTGGTGTTTCTGCACCCTGGTTGGAGACTTCGGCATCTCATATAATAATAATAATAAGAAGAAGAAGAAGAAGAAGAGACTGGATGACTCCGTCGACGATACCTGCACAGGATGTAACACAGCACCCCATACCATTAAACACATCTTAGAAGACTGCATTCCACACAATCACTTACACCATAATCTACTCTTCTTGAGAGCCCTGTGTGACAGCCCGATAGTGGCCATGGCCTTCCATAGGGACTCGGGGCTATTCGGCCAGGCAGCTTAGGGAACGAAAACTACAACAACAACCAGAGAATAATATATAGAGCCATCAAACAGTTCGACACACACACACACACACACACACAGCCCGTAGCCTAGTAGGTAGAGCTCTCGTCTCACACACGAACGGGTCGGAGGGTTTCAATCCCCTGGCCGGGCGGAGACAAATTGAGGCTTGTCTCCTTTCATGTGTTAGGGGGGGGGTGCCTCAGTTCACCTAGCTGTAAATAGGTAAGGAAATAAGTGGAACGACGTGTTTGTGACGTCCCATACTGGGGGTTGGCACATTAAAATGGTACAAGGGCGACGATGGGTATACATATGGTCACCTAAGCTGGTGGCTCACCTAAGCCTTCGGGCGAGACCGGGTACCGTCTTAATAGTGAGAATGGTACCATACAGATCCCACCCTAAGCCTGTTCGGCGTCCGATGTCCGCCAATTGGCTAAATATACAGAGTAGACTTACACAAACATCCACAGCCATTCCAACAGTACATGAAAACACTTAACATGCATTTCACGCAAATACATTCCCAGTAAGGAGGCGCGATAATAATGAGCTTAGCTCGCATTGCGTGGATTCCCCTTGACGAACAAGTAACTGAGTAACACACACACACACACACACAGGGCACTAAGATGGGGCCTCTATTGTTCCTCATCTTGATTAATGATGCCCTAAAGGACACCCCATTCCACTGGAAGTACGTGGACGACTCGACAGGCGGCATTACTGTCGATAAACACCTCCCCATAACTATGGACCCCCTACAAGACATCCTCGACCGTCTTCAAGCCTGGACCACAGACAATCATGTGACTATCAATCATGACAAGACAGTGGTCATGCACATCAACACTTCCGTTACCGACCTTCCTCCACCCACTGTCACAATTGGTCATCATCCCCTTCAGCTTGTTGAGTCCACCAAACTCCTCGGAATCACTGTGGACAACAAACTGAACTGGAAGAAACATGTAACTACCACAGTCAGGACCGCCACTTACAAGTTATTTATGCTAAGGCGGTTTGAGATCCCTGGGGGCGCCGGAGAATGAGCTGAAGAGTATATATAACACCTTTATACTCCCTAAGCTCACCTACGCCTCTCCCGATGGTCCTCCTCTCTAACCCTAACACAACAACGTCAACGGAGAGAGTTCAGAGGAGGGCATGCAGGATCATCCTGGGTAGCACATATCCAGGGTACGAGGAAGCTCTCACCACCCTTAGCATACCTGCACTTTCAACCCACCACTACAACACACTCAAACAGTTCGCATCTAAGCTGCTTGTTCACCCACGACACAGAAACTTACTTCCACCAGACGCCCCTAGACCTACACGTGCAGCTCGTCATTTCAACACACTCCAACCAATAAGAGCAAGAACTGACAGATATAAAAATAGTCCTATCCCAACCATTGTTAATATTATTAATAATGTGTAATAACGGTCTGTCACACCATATATACGCGCCCACCTTTAATAATATATGCATAAGTGTGTGTGCGTGTGTGTATTAGAATATAATTATGTATGTATTTGCTTGAGTTTGTTTATGTATATGTGTATATATGTATCTATGTATGTGCAGTATATGTGTATGTATGTGTGCGTATATGTGTATGTATGTATGCGTTATTTATGTATATATATATATGTGTATAGTGTATACTGTTTGTGGTTCGAGCCCGGCTGAGAGTATCAGGTAGGATAAGAGAAGAGCATATATGCATGTAATGTGCATATATTTATGTATATGTATGTCTGTGTGTACGTGCTGTCAATGGTTCGAGCCCGGTTGAGAATATAAGGTATATAATATATATGTACTGTACGTGTATTTATATTTATATGGTCATATGCACATATGTATGTATATATACGTACATATGAGCGAGAACATATTGCTCACTAGCGCAACTTCTGATTATAAATCTATGCATAAGCATTATCTATATTAAGTGTTCGCGTATCTTCATCCATGTATTTCCACCCTTAACAATAGAACGCCCAGCTCTTCCATATTTCGCCTTCTGTCTCACACACACACACACACACACACACCACACACAACACACACACACACACACACACACACCTGCACTACAGAGGATTAACCTCCCATTGTAGTACCCGCACCCTCTTTACCTCACTTACCAAAACAGTTTCTGTATGTATGTATGTCTGTGTGCATACGTGAGCGTTTGTGTATACGGACATGTGCACACTTACTGCATGTTCTTATGTTCCTATATATGTATGTATATGTATGTGCGCACGTACGTGTATATACGTATGTTCTGTATATGAGTAAGTTAATAAATGTGTAAATGTACTGTATATCACTTACTCTCATGGTAATTTTATGATAATTTGTATTCTGCACATGCATCATTATTGTATTTATTTATTTTGTTTGTAAACTAAGCTTACCATCCTCATATCTGTACATCTCATGTTCATCCACTAAATTGTAAAATGTGTATTTTCAGCTCATGAGGCTGCCATTCTTTAATAAACCGTTTATTATTATTATTATTATTATTATTACACACACTCTTCCCAAATGATAGCAAATTGGCTGTAAATTTCCACACCTATTCCTTGACCGACTCGTCCCAAATGGTAGAAATATTAGCTCGATTACTCTAGTCGTTTTTGAGTTACAGAGGTTAGAGGTCATGATTTCTCGCCTACTTACAGCGAATAGACTATAGCGCCAGCGAACTTGACAATAATCTTGATCCCTTAACTTCTTATAATTCGAAATTAATACAAACAATCGGGCTGACGGTTTTATCATTTGGGAAGAGTCCACCAGGAAATAGGTGTGGATATTTACAGCCAGTTTGAGTTACAGAGAGGTCAAGGATCAAGATTATACCTTCAGTAATGATGAGGGAGATATAAGGGGATACTCGGGTTACTTGGGCGTCATGTTGCCTTATTCATTTCACATTACTTCCAGATATGGTTGCTCTCTCTCTCTCTCTCTCTCTCTCTCTCTCTCTCTCTCTCTCTCTCTCTCTCTCTCTCTCTCTCTCTCTCTCTCTCTCCGCCGACGAAGTTAGACGGAGATAATGTGTTGGCCTTCGTTTGTTTGCCTGATATCTCAAAAAGTTATGAACCGATGTTTACGAAATATAGTATTATGCGGCAAAGACGAAGGTCGTTAATATAGGGAGCGATCCGGAGATTTTCAAGAATGTTGGTGGGCATCATATACAGTTACGAACGGATTTTCACGAAATTTGGCGGACAGATAGGATATGTACCCAAGAAGAAATTATTAAGGCGATCCAGAGATTTTCACGAAATTTGGTGAGCAGATAGGATATATTAGTTTGCCGATTTTAAGACTTTACGCCCCATTTCTTCGTCAATATTAACATCTTTCGTGCCATTTAGGTGTCGGTTGTTTCTTGGTGAGCGATAGCGAGCCTGTAATTTAAAGAATAACCGACCTTCGGCCAAGACATTTTTCTACCGAAAAATGTACACATTTATCTTGAAGGGGGTCTACGGGATATTTTTTACAGCTTGATGGAGGTCTAAGGAGGACTCTAGTATAATTTATATATATATATACAATATATATATAATATATATATATATATACCGGTATATATATATATATATATATATATATATACAGTATATATATACTGTATATATATAGTATATATAAGCAAATAAATACGCCCATCCTCCCTTAAGCGTTTTGTCATTTCCTATATTGAAGGATCAGTGTTGGTGCCGGGATTGAGAACCTTTCCGCCGCACACCCTCCATCTCCTTGCTTGGGTGCGCAAAAATTACAAAGCCAATATTCCCGATGCAGTGTTGTCAATTTAGCTACTTTCCCGCTAGATCTAGAGGTATTTACTTCGATCTAGTGGCAAATTTGTACATCTAGCGACATAAATTCTTGCGATATTCCGGGGAGAGAGAGAGAGAGTAATTAATCCACCTAGGATCATCAATCACAGTAAAGTGTCTCACAGAGGACTATATTTTTAATTTTAGGGTCTACTCTGTGCCTTGTTTATTGCTTCTGCTGGTTGTTTACAAAATAACAAAGCCACTACAACAGCTTCCTCTCTGTCCAACACCCCTTCTCCCATCTCAACACACATAACAAAGCCACTACAACAGCTTCCTCTCTCTCCAACACCCCTTCTCCCCTCTTAACACACTTAACAAAGCCACTACAACAGCTTCTTCTCTCTCCATCACCCCTTCTCCACACTCAACACACATAATAAAGTCACTACACCGGTTTCCTCTCCCTCCAACACTCCCACTCCCCTCTCTACACTCTTCAGAAAATAGAAAAAGTAGAAAGTAGCTACGAGGTGCCGTTGTAAAGGCTTATCCCTCTATACCTTCACCTGACCTGACCTGTATAACCCTTTCAGTACCAGTGACATCCCCTTCATTATATTCTGGCAACTATTAGGCGAATATAATAAGGTTAGGAAGGACGTCTACCCATTAAAGGACTACAAACTATCTCAATTAATCCTTTTAGCAACCATAGATCTTTCATAAGCTTCATGCAATCGTCTAAATGCCGCTAAAATCAAATTAATAAGAGGTCTCCTATACAGTAATGGAATAAAGATGAAAGGATGAAGTGTGTGCGCTTCAGATAATACTTCCCTCTGATAATAGTAGTTTTCTTCAGCTATTTATCCATTGTTACTTTATTAGTTCAATATATAAGTTTTCTTCTAATATAAATAGCCTAATTATAATTATATATTATTATTTTTTCTCTACCGACTGTACAATAGGAAACCCCATTAGGTGTACTCATATTTTAATGTTTCAACCTTTGAAGCCAAGTTCTGCAGGATCTGTACTATAATAATGGACTGTACCACCTCGTTTGGAATCGATACAGATCAATACTGTTGCGCATAGTTATTTATCACGACTGTACATTAACCATTCCTACCTTTCTCTCATCCAAGAATGGAATCTTAAAACCTGTGTTCATCTGTTTTACGGGTTGTCCATTACATTTTGAAAGAAACAAACAAGTAAACCTATATATATACAGTATATATATATATATACCGGTATATATTAGTACTAATTTGATCCGTTCCTAATAAATAATACATATAATAGAAAGGAATAATGATGAAAGCATGGATGAAAAAGGATGATGTACCGTAGTAGAGAGGGAGAGAGAGAAAGAGAGAGAGAGAATGGAGATAATATTAATAAATGTCAAAGGTAAGACGAAATGTAAGGAAGTTGGGCGGAGATTACTGTCATATTTGTTATTTCCTTAATGCTGTGAAGGTCACTGCGACCAGTAATGTAAAATATGAGAGAGAGAGAGAGAGAGAGAGAGAGAGAGAGAGAGAGAGAGAGAGAGAGAGAGAGAGAGAGAGATGGTAACACAAATTAATACACAAGACAAACTCACTTCAATAAATTGTCGTTAGTGATTAACTTTCAGTGTCTCCGAAAGCTGTTAACCCCTTCTGTACCGGCGACGTATTATTTATTTTATCCTAGTTATATTTAGACAACTTTCTGCAGTTTAAGAAGGATCTGTGGTAGTAAAAGGTTTAAGTGAGATAGTTCGAAGCCTGTAAATACCTGGAGGCCCTTTTTAAGCTGAATAAAATCGTCTAACAGTAGCCAGAATGAAGTTATGATGACGGCACCGGTATAGAAAGGGTTAAGGGGGTAGTGCTTGGATTTGGCCATATACTGTATATATTATATTTATTCGTATATTTTTTAGTTTCCTCGCCAGACCTCCATCAAACTTAAAAAAACACCCCCTACACCCCCTTTCAAGATAAATTTGTACATTTTTCGGAAGAAAAATGACCCGGCCGAAGGTCGATTCCTTTTAATATTACTGGCTCGCTATCGCTTGCCAGGAAAAAATAGACACCTAAATGGCACGAAAGGTCTTAATATTGACAAGGAAATGGGGCGGAAGGTCTTAAAATCGCCAAACTAATTGGGCAATCATCTTAAAATCTGAAAACTAATGGGGCTAAACATGAGGGAGAAAGGGATCTAGAAAAACGATCCATTTCTCGTTAAAGCTAAATCAAACTGCGAACAAAGAAAGAACAGACTGGCAGACGGTTATTGAGCACGCGAAATTCAGATTAGGAAGGGACGTATATGGAAGTCAGAGGGTTTATTGAGACCGTTGTTACCCTTATAAATCCCACCGATCCTTCCTAAGCTGCATACAATCGTCTATTGAGAGGCAGAATACACTGTGAAAATACGTCACGATCTTCACAGGGTTAAGGGGAGATGGGTCCCTTTTCTGGTCCCCTTTCTTCTTCATGTTTAGCACCATTAATGTTCAGATTTTAAGAAGTTCGACCCATTAGTTTGGCGATTTTAAGACGTTTCGGTCCATGTATTTGTCAATATTAAGACTTTTCGTGTCGTTTAGATGTCGATTTTTTCCTGGCGAGCGAAAGCGAGCCTGTAATTTTTGAAAAACCGGCCTTAGGCCGGTTTATTTTTACATCGAAAAATGTACAAATTTATCTTAAAGGGAATCCCGGGATGGCGGTGGGGGTGGGGGGTGGGGGGTAAGCTTGATGGAGGTCTAGGGAGGAAACTAAAACATAAATTAATATATAAATTAATAAACCCACAAAAAATAGTCCGTGTCCATTTAAGGTATTTCAGTACATCTCTCTCTCTCTCTCTCTCTCTCTCTCTCTCTCTCTCTCTCTCTCTCTCTCTCTCTCTCTCTCTCTCTCTCTCTCTCTCTCTCTCTCTCTCTCTCTCTCAGGGGTTACAATACAGGTGGTGAGATATTGGGTGCACACGGTACCGGTTAAGCGGAGATGGCCCATTGGCCCTATTTATTAGCTTATTGTTGTATCTTTCTAATATGTTTTAGTTTCCTCCCTAGACCTCCATCAACCTGTAAAAACCACCCCCTAGACCCCCCTTTAAGATAAATTTGTACATTTTTCGGTAGAAATGTGTCCCGGCCGAGGGCCGGTTACTCTTATAATTACAGGCTCGCTATCGCTCACCAGGAAAACATCGACACCTAAATGGCACGAATGGTCTTAATATTCAATAATAAATGGGGCGTACAATCTTCAAATCGCCAAACTAAAGTGCCGAACGCCTTCAAATCTAAAAACCAATGGGGTTAAACATGAGGAAGAAGAAGGACCAGAAAGGCGACCCCTCCCCCCTTAAGCGTCTTTGTCGTTCCTTCATAGCTCAGGATATGAACACGAACCCGGAAACTGAGAGAGAGAATAAGTGAAATCAGAGAGGGAATAATACCTTGTTTTATATATATATATATATATATATATATATATATATATATATATATACCTTTCGTGCTATTTACGTGTCGATTATATTCCCGGCAAACGATTGTGAGCATTTAACTTTGAAAGAATCGGCATTCGACCTGGACATTATTCTACCGAAAAAATTTCTAATTAATCTACAAGGGGGATCTAAAGGATGTTTTTTTTTAAGCTTGATGGAGGTATAGGGAGGAAACTAGAAAAATAATGAATACATTATAACATCGACCAAAAAGTGAACCCTCTCCTCTTAACAGTGAGTTTAAGGGGGTAGTGCTTGGTTTGTTGTCTATATATTTATTTATTTATTTATTCTTGAGTTTCCTCGAAATACCTCCATCGAGCTTAGAAAAACACCTCCTAGACCCCCTTTTAAGATGAATGTGTACATATTTCGGTAGAAAAATGTCACGGCCGAAGGCCGGTTCCTTCTAAAATCAGAGGCTCGCTTTCGCTTGCCAGGAAAAAAATCAACACCTAAAGACCTTTCGTGCCGAAAGGTCTTAATATTGATAACAAAATGAGACGAAAGGTCTCAAAATAGCCAAACTGACGGAACGAACGTCGTAAAACCTCAAACATTAATATGCTAAACATGAGGGAGAAGGGGGTCCAGAAAAAGCGAGTAGTACCCCCTTAAGAGATGCATCAACTCTTTTGGAACTAAATGGAAGTAAATGTCTTCGCAGGCGCGGGTTAAAGAGCATCTTAGGGATACTACTACAACAACCCAAGATTTAAACGTTCTTCCCAGTCTTTCTGCAGCTCAGCAAGCAATCTTTGGTAGTCTCTCCCAATCTATCTTTCCCTTATCCTATGACTTAACCTTTTCACGCTCATATGACGCAGAGGTTGCCAGATTAGCAATAAGAAATAGAGTTCTCTCACTCTTATAATTACCTCTCCAAATTTAGTTTTCTGCCCACAGCTAACTCAAAGACAACTGCAGAGGTTGAAGTAACTAAACTAAAGGTTTCTAAATACCACTGGTGGTAACATATGTCGGAGAGAGTTAAATTGGTTGAAGATCCGTGTGTCCAGACGTTTTGACTCTAACGTCGTCCCTCTCTCTCTCTCTCTCTCTCTCTCTCTCTCTCTCTCTCTCTCTCTCTCTCTCTCTCTCTCTCTCTCTCTCTCTCTCACACACACACTCACACATTACATTTCCCAGGAAATGTTATTCTCTCGTAAAACGGTAAGATTCAAGGGCCACAAAGTACAAGTTAATCTGATTATCATATTTTGGGGTGAAATTCTATTCAGTTGTGTGTGTGTGTGTGTGTGTGTGTTTGTGTGTGAATGTGTTTGTGGGTGTGTATGTGTGTGTGCAAAAGACTTCATTTGAAGGGCACTCGTCGATATCCATCTGACCAGTGTAGAGAACAGCAACAAACAACCACTTACCCACCACCACCACCACCTTCTCGTTCAGCCATTCCTGCACCAAATCCCCAAACACAGAGTGCGTGGTTAAATAGACCTCAACGAACACAAGATACATGGGTAAATCAATCTCCCCAAAATGATACCACGGTACATTTTTTAGTGCAACAGATGCAGCAAATGCAAAAAGTGCAACAACAAATAATGCAGGCACTGAAAATCCATCCGACTCAGTGGTGCATCCCTCCATCACAGGAACTACAGTAACAAGGAAAGAGGTAAACAGCGGCACCCTACACACAATAATTTCACTCAATATAGCAGGCCTATTACCTTACAAATTCAAAGGCAAAGTAAAGCTGCTTGCAGAAATAGCACACGTATATAATGCTCTCATACTTTCCGTAACAGAATCGCATCTTACTCAAAGTATAAGAGATGCTGAAATAGATATAGAAAATTACACCTCCTTCAGAACTGATAGATCTGGTCATAGGAAAAAAGGGGGTATTATCACTTACATTAAAAATCACCTTGCAGCTCTTACTAACGTTCTATTATCAGAATATAATTCCTATACAGAGGTCCAGGTACTAAACATTACAGACATTAATATGATCTACATCACAATATATAGACCCCCAGCATGTCCAACTAATAAGTTTATGGATCAACTAACAAAAATTAAAGATATTTTAGACAATCTACCACTACCCATGCCAACCATTGTGCTCACTGGAGACTTGAATTTCCCACTAATTAACTGGGATGCAGAAAGTGTCTATGGAGGAGCAGCGGACATGCGAGCTCAAGCAGAAGCACTTATACGTCTTTCAAGAGAGTTTTATCTCAATCAACTCGTCAATATAGCCACAAGAGGTAATAATATACTGGATATTGTAATGACCAACAATGATGAGCTGATCCACAACCTCACAGTAGACAAAACCAACCTGTCGGACCACAATATTATTTACAATGGCGACAAACATAGTTACCAACACACAGCATAGAACTCCCAGCCCTGCAGAGCCCATGGCTGTGAACTTCAATCAACTCAACTTCTCAGTGAATCTATATGCTGGGAAGACCTTAAAAGAGAACTTAGTGAAGTGGATTGGGCCATACAGTTTAAGGAATCTGGTCCCGAGGCCCAATATAACAAATTACTGGAAATATGCCTCAACATTTCTGAAAATTATGTACCCCTTAGAAAATCGTCACCACAGAAAAATATACCACGTGATCGTAGGATACTGATGCGCAAGCGAACGAACCTACGCAAGAAGCTGAAGCGTAGTACGAGCATACTAAATAAACAACAAATTGAAGCCAACGTTACCTCCATTGAAGAAAAACTCAAGACTTCAGTAGAAATAGAAAATCGCAGAAAAGAATTCCAAGCCGTGTCCTGCATTAAAACTAACCCAAAATACTTTTATAAGTATGCAGCAAACAAATCCAATGTAAGGGTGGGTGTTGGTCCACTGACGGATGCGAAAGGCCAAACCAAGAACGAACCTGAGGCGATTGTCGATATACTACGGCTACAGTACGAGGGCGTCTTTAGCCGCCCTCGAGGTGATAAAATAATTGACTCACCGACCGACTTCTTTCACAAAGTATCCATGCCAAATCTAACGGACATTAAATTTACCACAAATGATATTGTAAATGCTATAAAGGAAATTGGTATCAATGCAGCAGCATGCCCGGATCAATTCCCGGCCGCACTTCTCAAGAATTGCGCAGCAGACCTTAGTGCTCCTCTACAGATTTTTTATAGAAACTCTCTCGACTCTGGAATTATACCACAACAATTAAAATGTGCTAAAATTTCACCAGTCCACAAAGGGGGTTCGAGGGGTGAAGCAAAAAATTATAGACCTATTGCTTTAACTTCGCATGTCATCAAAATCCTCGAAAAGCTAATAGTTAAAAATATGTCCATATACCTTGAAGAAAACAACATAATAAACGAGGACCAGCATGGGTTTCGGAAGCGCCACTCGTGCCTCTCGCAACTGGTAGCTCACCATGAAAAAATTATAGAAGGGCTAGAAAAGAAAAATGCTATCGACGTGGTCTACCTTGATTTTGCAAAAGCATTTGACAAGGTAGACCACGGCATACTCCTCCACAAGATACGAGACTCAGGAATCTCAGGAAAACTTGGGGTGTGACTCCACTGTTTCCTCACTGACAGGGAACAAGCTGTAGCGGTTGGTGGTGCAGTGTCCAAGCCATCCATCGTCACTAGTGGGGTGCCACAAGGGTCGGTTCTTGGACCTATACTTTTCTTGCTGCACATATCAGACATAAATAAACATGTCATGCATTCGTCTGTCGCCTCCTTTGCTGACGACATTCGTGTATTAAGGGAAGTGTCTTCTACAACAGATGCTGATTTACTTCAGGCAGATCTCACTACAATTTACTCATGGGCAGAGCAAAACAACATGTCCTTTAATAATAACAAATTTGAACACATGAACTACAGTGCAGACCGAAATATGAATATCCACACATACACAGCAGATGACGGCTCTTGCATTGATACAAATGATTATGTAAAAGATCTTGGTATTACACTCAGTCGAGATGGTACATTTGGAATGCATATAACCAATGTGGCAAAGAATGCTCGTAACCAAGCTGGATGGATCCTACGAACCTTCCGAATACGTGACATGATCCCCATGCTGACGCTCTATAAGTCACTGGTCATTCCACTGTTGGAATATTGCTGTCAGCTATGGAGCCCATGGAAGGTGGGAGAGAAGCAATTACTCGAAGCAGTTCAACGCTCATTCACCAATAAAATCTCTGCCGTCCAACACCTAGACTACTGGGGGAGGTTGGAAACTCTCAAGCTTTTCTCATTAGAAAGACGCAGGGACAGATATGCCATCTTATATGTCTACAAAATATTGATTGGCATCACAACCAACAACCTTAATATAGGTTTTCACATCCATCTACGACTGGACCATCTCTACCACATACAGCGGGTACACCCTAGAGTAGCCATCAGTTATGACGCTCAAAGAGAAAGCCTTTGCGACATGAGTCTCTTCTCTTTAACGCCCTACTCAGATAGGCCTATCTGCGTGACTCAACTCAACCATATATCGAGAAATTTAAAAATTAACTGGACAAATTTCTCTGGACACTACCTGATCAACCCAAACTGCCCTACTACCACCTCCGCACCGCTAGCAACAGCATCATGGACCAGCTGGCGCAGAGACGGGCAGATGGAATGTACTAGTGGTGGCGCATCAGCGTGACCACGGGCGGACAACACTGCCTGCAACTACTACGTACAGGTGTGTGTATGTGTGTGTGTGTGTGTGTGTGTGTGTGTGTGTGTGTGTGTGTGTGTGTGTGTGTGTGTGAGTGTGTGAGAGAGAGACAGGGACGACATTAAATTCTAGAAACCAGTTCAAAGAAAAAGTGCGAGAGACCATAAACTTCAATGAGAAAAAGAATGTGGTAGGAAGTGAAGAACAAAAACGAAGAAGGAAATCCAGTCCAAAACGAATAACCAATGTGAGAGTGATCAGAAAGACGAACCGTTCCCTCATTGGGTGACCAAATCCAGTCCACCAGATAGTTAATAATTTTATAATAGTAAGTAAATATATAATTAGTCAATAGGAGAGGAAGGACCAGTTTCCTCCATTCTACGTGTTTGTCATGTGGGAGCTCCGGGAACACAGATATTTGTGGCAACCTAGTTCTGATCATTCGTATATTCACTAGCCATAGCCAGGGTTACCAAATGAAGTCTGCTAGATAGTAAATAAACGTTGATAATCGCTAGAATAATAGCACAATCTTTACAATATGTCTCTAACAAGTTCAAATCCACAGCATTTCACTAGAATTAATGTCGTTAGATGTAAAATGTTACCTCTAGATCGAAGTAAATACCTCTAGATCTAGAGGGAAAGTAGCTAAATTGGCAATACTACCCCTCAATAACTATAATGAAGAAATATTGAACTCTAAAACGAAAGCTGTTGTCACACGAGCGCTTTTTCCTGCAATTTTAGATGAATATGTTTTTTCTCGTAATATGTGTTGGCTTTTTTGGATTGGATTCGGAAAGTAGACTGAAAGTAGATTATGGTAGGTGGCTAAATTTTGACATTGCTTAAGATATGAAGCTGCCAGACTACAATTGCTTGTAAAAAAGTGACGGAAAAATCGCTCGTGTGACACTGACTTAAGTGATGGTAAAAAAAAAAGCTAAAGAAACTAGTGGATCAAGATTAAAGTCCTAAAATCTCTGATATTTCAGTTCTCGTTTCCCAAGGATAATGTAATTCCCTTTGACGATACACCTGTCCTATTGAGTCTTATGATAATAATTGTTATATTTGTTCATATTTTATAATTATATACTATATATATATATATATATATATATATATATATATGTGTGTGTGTGTGTGTGTGTGTGTGTGTAATCGTCCCCATGCACCTCTGCCTCCAGTAAGTGGACGGCCCTCCTCCCATCCAACACCGCTTTCACGCATATACTTCTTAAAACCATCCTTCCACCTCTCTCTCAGTCTACTATCCTTTGTGGGCTACCTCTCTCTCTCTCTCTCTCTCTCTCTCTCTGTCTTTCCACTTCACTCTCGTACACTCTCTTAGTCATTCTCTAGCTTCCCATACGTTCCACATGGCCGAACCATCTTAAGGTGTTCCTTTTCACACTTTCCAGCACATTTACAATTTTACATCCATACCACACCGCTCCGGTACTACCTCATTCATCCGTCTATCCCTCCATGTAACTCTGCACGCACTTCTCAAGTAACTCATTTCCACCCCTCTCACTCATGGACATAGTAATGTCTTATAATCACCAAACTAATCGTGCCTAACGTCTCTTCAACGTTGTGTCCCCATCAATACAGGTGCATCATTTGATTTATTCTGACCTTACTATAGGTAGCGCCAACGAATTTGACAATAATCTGGACCCATTAACTTCGTGTAACTCAAAATCAATGAAAGTAATCGGGCTGACATTTCTATAATTTGGGAAGAGTCCACCAGGAAATAGGTTTGGATACTTACAGCCAGTTTGCTCAAGGTCCTTTTGAGTTGCGAAGAGGTCAGGGATCGAGATTGTTGTCAAGTTCGTTGATGCTACCTACAGGCTATTGTATTAATTCCGTTTAGGAAATACCTCAATGAAACAGAGAAGTAAAATGTATCCGTATTAAGGGGAGACTGGCCGTTTGTTTGGTCCTTTAATTCATTTATTCATATATTTGTTTTAGTTTCCTCCCTAGACCTACATCAAGCTTAGAAAAATACCCCCTAGACCCCCCTTCAAGATAAATTTGTACATTTTTCGGTAGAAAAATTTCCCGGCCGAAGGCCGGTTCCTCCCAAAATTGCAGGCTCGATATCACTCGCCAGGAAAAATCGACACCTAAATGGCACGAAAGGTCTTAAAATTGACAACGAAATGAGCCGAACGTCTTATAATGTCAAAACTAGTGGGGCTAAAGATTAGGGAGAAGGGGGTCCAGAAAAGGGTCTGCCTCCTCTTAATAACGGGAATTCGGTGCCGAGGTGAATGCGCGCCAAGTTGTCTCCAAGCTTCAAAGACGCATGCTCACAAAATTAATCACTTATAATACGTAGCAGACAAACAAGAGATATCACTTGATTTAATATATTGCTTTATTAGCACGGGAACTTGATACAACTGATTCTACATGATATACTAGTTACTAGCAATCATTGTTATCAGCCTGAGTGAAGCACTAGCGCGTTTTCCCTCAACATTTATCCTCTACACTGGACTGGCAGCTCATGAGGTCAACATTTAAGATATTTCGGCTACCTATAATCATCCAATATCAGTCTAGTTTTCGATACCAGTGACAAATATTCCAGAAATTTTGCTAGAAAAATGTTGATCATCGAATGTTGACTAAAAAAGCTTTCGTGTGATACCGGCTTTATTCCACTGCAGAAGGCCTGTTGTTAAAAATGAAGGCAAATTAACGAATCGCGCTTCAGTTCTCAAATGTCTATGAGCCTTGCTAGTTCGAAACCCAATTAATAATTTTCACTTCACATATTTCTCACGACAATTACTGGCATGATTGAACTTCCAATTATTTTCACTGGAGTATAAAACACGGTTATTTTAGTAATTAGTAATGTTACTCTTAAACATTTATTGAAATTGATAATATATCTCTTCCAAAAGCTTCGATTCTTAAAATGATTAACCGCCATATTGTTTCGAAGCGTCAAATATTTGGCTGATGTTCACTTCCGATTAATTATATTTTACAAGGTGACTCAAAAATTGTATATCGAATCAGCAATTTGACACCTTTATTATATTATTTTGGCAATCATTGACAAATTATATTTATCGTAGGGAAAATACTAAACGTGAATGTATATATATTTGTACATTTACAAGCCATATTAAGTACCCTGTACACAACACATTTAAGTCTGTATCGAACCCACACGTGATAGCCTCGTTATGTATTATCCAAACTGTTTCGAAGTTTGGCTGTAAAGATTCAAATTGTGTATGAGTATGCGACGTCTGTTATACTTTATTCTACCTATATTGAGACGATTTTATACAGCTTAGGAAGGATATGTGGTATTGATTGAGATAGTTCGAAGCCTTATAATTGCTAAAGATCCTTCCTGAACTGAATGAAATCGATCAGTAGTAGCCAGAATAGGATACAAAAGGATGTCACCGGTACTGAAAGGGTTAAAGTTTGTGACAATACATTTTAAGACACAAATCCTGGCGAAATATGAACCTACGGACAGCAAAACGAACTTCCGAAATGTGTACAGTATGTATAATATAAAGCATTAACCCCTTCTGTACCGGCGACGTCTTTTTAACTGTATTCTGGCTACTATAAGACGATTATATTCAGTTTAAAAAAGATCTTCAACAATGACCAGGCTTCGAACTATCTCACTTAACCTTTTTTTCCACCACACTCCTTCCTAAACTGCACATAATCGTCTAAATATAGCTAGAATTAAATTGAAAAGTCGTCGCCGGTACAGAAGGGGTTAATGAGAAAATTCGTTTATTGAGATAGCTTCGAATACATAAGGCCACGATTTATGTCCCAGATTGTACTGCTTTGATTCCGAAGCTGAATAAATGTGATGGCTAAGTTATCATGAATATAGTGACAAATTTATGAATAAGTCAATGATTGAAAGATAAATCATTAGTGACAATGTGGTAGAATCGAATAGTTACTTTCGAGGCTTCGATCTGGGATATTTTTGCACCATAATGTCTCGAAACATAAAACGTTAATGGATCAGTTTAGACACCCCGTCTTCTTCGGACGCCATTTTGGTGACGTAACAGTCGACCAACGGGATGATATTTAATTGTTAACCCTTTCAGCACGATGACGTAATGTTTATCATATTCTGGTCACCATTAGACGATTTTCTTTAGCTTATAATCTACCTCTAGGACTCGATGGGTAAATACTATCAACAAACCCTTTGAATAACATAGGTCCTTCTGAAACTGTATGAAATCATCTAATATAACCAGAGAAACAGTACAAAAAGAAGTCATCGTGCTGAAGAGGTTAATCAAGTACAATTAGGTTAGTTAGTTAACATGGACTTCAGAGGCTACCAACCCTACTGGATTATTTAGCCAGCACACTGTAAGTCAGGAATAACGTCAGGATTGGAGCCCCCTTTATAGAACTCCAGTCCTGTTCCGAAAATAAAGAGAGAGACTTATGAAGCCCGTATCCCCAATATGGCTGAGGTTGGACGATCTCTACTCCAATAGGGCAAAGAGAATAGAACCTCCTCATAATGACAATTTTACCATGGTCTGGCCTTTACAGTAGCCTCTACTTATGTCTATTGAACTCTGTCATGTTTACAGATTCTCTGGATAGCGTAGAATTGATGTCCATAGCATTATTAGAACAAGGTAGGGATTATTATGAATTAACCCCTTCTGTACCAGCTCCGTCTTTTTAAATTTATTCTGGCTACTATTAGACGATGTTTGTGCAGTTTGAAAAGGGCATCTGGTAATTAACAGGTTCCAAGTATCTCTCATAACCTGTTTTACTACCTTAGATGCTTCTTAAACTGCACAACATCGTCTAAACATAGCTACAATAAAATCGAAATGATGGCGCCGGTAAAGAAGGGGTTAATGGGGACCCTCCCAATTTCCTTTGCGACCGTGCTGCCATCTCTCGAACGCGCGGATCACTATTTTAAGATTTGTGACATCACGCTTTCGTCTCTATCTATCTTTACTCTATGGTCCCCAATATGGCTGAGGTTGGACGATCTCTACTACTATAAGGTCACGAACTATTTAGAAGTTGATGAGGAGCGGGCAGCAGAACGCGGCCGTCATTCTGTAGTGAACCGGCTTTGGGGGCGAGTCTCGTACCTCATCCAGAAAAGGTAAACACTTCGTGTAGATTGTTTTTGTTTTATTATTATTTTTACTATTGCTATTATTATTATTGGTATTATTTATTATTTTTACTATTGCTATTATTATTATTGGTATTATTTATTATTTTTCGTATTATTTTTCGTATTATTGTTCGTATTATTGTTCGTATTATTGTTCTAATTTGTATCTTGCTCAACTATTTGTCTATGATGCATATAGTTTTCCGAATTTAACTTTAATAAAATGGTTTAATGTTCTAAGCAAAATGAATGCGCAATGTTTGAATGGAGCGGTTGTCTATTTTATAAATTCTGGAAACCATAGAAGGGTTTAGCGACTTCATATTGTATATACTGGATTATATTGGTTATAAATTGGACTGTTTCCGCTGTTAGCATTTAATATACAGTATATACCTTCTATTAATGAATTAGTGCATTCGTAGTTTAGGTAAATCTACAGTTACACTACCCCTCCCCCACCTCCCACCTTCAAAACACGCCTTTTAGCGTGTTTTTGGATGGTTCAGCAGACGCGGAAACTGGAAAAAGCTTATTTTTATAAACATTTATTACCAACCAGATAAGAGTTTTTCAGGTAATTTGTTGTTTTTTATTTTTTATTTGATATACAGTGTTGTTTAATACCGAGGACCTTCGCATTTTAGTATTTTTAACATTAGCCGGACAAACTGGATTTTCGGTCACGTATGGGATATAATGTTCTAAATGTATACTATAGCTTTGTCATAGAGTATTAGTCACCACAATATAGTATGTCTTTACCGCTGCATATTAAATTATTTTTCCTTAGACTTTGTGGGTTAAACAAGGGTGATGGCGGCCATCTTGGATCAGCTGAGAACTATTATTTTTCATTTTTTTACCGTAGTTTTGGTATTTTGTCATAGGCTATTCTATATCAATACTAACCCTGCGGGGGGGTCTGGGGGCGGCAACCCCCAGGTTAGGTTAGGTTGTTAGGTTAGGGTAATGACAAAATATGGTTTGAGGGGGCATGTTTTAATATTGCAAAATAATAGGTAAATATGAATTTCCAGAAGGAAAAACTCTTTAAAACACACTAATCAATGAAGAAACTGATGAGAAAAAGGATTAAAATACAAAAAACATGTGACTTAAAATCCAATTTGACCCATTAACCTAACCTAACCTAACCTAACCTAACCTAACTTAACCTAACCTAACCGAAAACTAAAACTTTTCAAGCGACCGGTCTAAACCCAGCTCACGTTCCCTGTTTATGGTTTCGCGAAGGTTTGTAATACTTCAATGTATCTATTTAAAGTCAAATATACATTTCCGCGCATCATCAAACCATACTAAGTCTACTACTAATAATATTAACTCATTAGTACCAACAGAATAGCAACAAAATAGGGGTAGTCTAACTGTAGATTTATCGTAGTTTTTACTTGGGTCAATATACAGGAGGCGCTACAATATAGGTAGCAAAATTCTAATGGTAGTTTTGGGTTCCTATCAAAATATGCTTCATTTCTATATAATTTTTATCCCCGGGAAAAAAAACAAAAATCTTGGGATTTTTCATTTAATTTCTTGGAATTTTTTGTTTTGGTCATTAACCTAACCAAAAAACCTAACCTAACCTAATAGCCCCCAAATACATTTAGGTTAGGTTAGGTTTTTTGGTTAGGTTAATACAAAAAATAACAAAAAATCAAATTGAAAACTCAAGATTTATTTTTTTTTCCCGGGGATAAAAAGTATATAGAAATGAAGCATATTATGATAGGAACTCAAAACTACCATTATAATTTTGCTACCTATATTGTAGCGCCTCCTGTATATTGACCTTTACTTGTACAGACTTTTTATGTCTCCTTTTTTAGTATAACTAAATAAGTTGGTCACCAATTATTTTGCAATATTTGAAAACTAATATGGATTTTATATGCTCTAAACATATGAAAATGTGTTTTAAGCCTCGGCAAAACTTAATAAAAATATATGGTACTAAAATGGAATTTTGTCGAAACATGGTTGTCAATACCTTCCTATAGACGGCACCGATTCGTACACACGCCATTTTCACCTGACTCCCGAGGTCTGTCCACCAGCTTTTTAGTCCACTCCAGCTGCCCATCTCTGTCGATAGGTTGGGTTGTTTGGTTAGGTTAATATACTAGGTTTCAGAAAAAAGATTCGTAGTTGCGGTAGTATTTACGGTATCTGGACACTTCGAGCGAATTCATATTCGAGCGGAGACGCATTTAGGTTAGGTTAGGTTAAGTGAGGTTAAGTGAGGTTAAGTGAAGTTAAGTGAAGTTAAGTGAAGTTAAGTGAAGTTAAGTGAAGTTAAGTGAAGTTAAGTTAAGTTGTGCATCCTCTCGATCAGGAATTCGCTCGAAGTGACTCGCATTCGTATTTACAGATACGGCCGAATACCGGTAGGCTACTAAATGTGCGCCGGCCCAACCGCCATGTTGTATCCCACGTAGGCCTACTAGGTACTACGGAAACATTGTAGGCGTTAGGTGTGGATTAGACTTGTATCCAATGTACTAGGTCTATGTTACTGGATATTTATGATTTAAATAAGTGCTACGTTTTCGATAAATCTGGTTATATGGCTTTGCAATTAGGGAAATCATGAGCTGATTTCCGACATTTAGTTAGTCTTTTTCGATTCTCAAAATACGATCCAAGTTTTGCCAAAAGTTGGCTCGTTTTCCAAAATTATGCTTTATGGAGTTTGCAATTTAGGGAAACATGAGCCAAAATTCTAAATTAGGTTACCGTAATTTGTTTACTCTTAAAATTCGCAAAATCTGAGCCATGTTTTGCCAAAACTTGTCTCGGGTTTTCCAAAATTCGGGTTTTATGCCTTTGCAATTTCGGGAAACCTGAGCCAAATTTCTAAATGAGGTTACTGTCATTTTGTTGTCTACAAACTCTCAAAATCCGAGCCAGCTTTGGCCAAAACTTGGCTCGGGTTTTCGAAATATTGGGTTTTAGGCCTTAGAAATACCTTAAAACCCGAGCCAAGTTTTGCTAAAATAAGTTTTAATCGCCGTTTTACGCATTTAACCCCTCATTTTCCCTGTACTTCATAGCCCTCCCCACAATAACGACATAAATATATCTTGGAAGTTATTCGAAACCACTTACCTAAAAGCAGTGCAAGACTGCATACCATCGAAAATACGGCTTCCAGGCCATAATATTAAGCCCAAATGGTGGAAAAAAGATATTTGAAACTGCCTGCTTGCTAAAAAATTTGCTAATGATAGATTAAAATCCTCACAAAATGACGAAAACGGGTGAAATTTGTAGAGCTATGACGCAAAGCCAAAAAGTTAATTAAGCAAAGTAAAAAGACCCTAGAGTTACATATTGCGAATCAAAGTAAAACAAACTCGAAATAATTCTATAGTTATATCAGAAAGAAAAAAGTAGTTACTTCAACTTTTGGACCGTTAGTCGATGAAAATGGAGAATACACCAAAGACGAAGTACAAATGAGTAATGCCCTCAATACCTTCTTTGCATCAGTTTTTACAACAGAAGACCTCCGTGATATCCCTACACCATCGCCGATTCAGATTGATAATTCAGATGTTCTAAGCAATATCACCGTTACAGAAAGAGAAGTATTGAATTGTTTAGATAAACTCAAGGTAAATAAAACGCCTGGAGCTGATACAATGTCGCCTAGAGTTCTAAAGGAAGCTAAGGATGAGCTCTCCAAACCACTGACATTACTATTCAATAAATCCTTGCAATCTGGAACTATGCTTGAACAGTGGAAGATAGCCAACGTAACACCGATATTAAAAAAAGGCAGCAAATCCCTACCCTGTAACTATCGTCCAATTAGCTTAACCTCTGTTGTATGTAAAATGCTAGAAACTGTCATAAAACGGTCACTCGTAAATCACTTAGAGGAAAATCACATACTTAAAGATACTCAACACGGCTTTCGTAAAAAAACGTTCCTGTTTAACAAACCTCTTAGACTTCTTCCACGATATCCTCAACCTCTACGATGAGAGTAAAGCTGTAGATATTATATACCTTGATTTTCAAAAGGCCTTTGACAAAGTTCCCCACAAACGTTTACTGCTAAAACTAAAAGCGCATGGAATACAAGACGGTGTGTTGAAATGGATAGAAAATTGGCTCAGCGACAGAAAGCACAGAGTAGTCATAAACGGTAAGGCATCTAAATGGACCAATGTAAGTAGCGGGGTACCCCAGGGATCGGTACTAGGACCAATTCTCTTTCTAATATACATCAACGACATAGATGAGGGTCTCACCTGTACAATCTCAAAATTTGCTGACGATACAAAAATTGCAAATAGCGTACTCTCAAAAGATCAAGTTGACGATATGCAACACAATCTAGATAAATCGTCACATTGGGCCCAAATTTGGCAAATAAGTTTCAATGCGGATAAATGTAAAGTACTACATATCGGATACCTAAATGAGAAAGCAAACTATTCGATGAATGGCACTCAGCTTAAGAATGTAAACAGAAACCGATCTGGGAGTAACAATATCGAGTAACCTAAAACCGAGTCAACAATGTTCAGAAGTTGTTAAGAAGGCAAACAAGATAATTGGCTTTATAGGCAGATCATTTGAGCATAAATCCAAAGACGTAATCCTAACCCTTTACAATTCCTTAGTCCGCCCTCTTCTGGAATACTGCGTTCAGTGCTGGTGCCCTTATTACCAAAAAGACAAACAAGCTAGAACGAGTTCAACGTAGAGTTACCAAAATGATACCTAGCCTAAAGAACAAACCATACGAAAAGCGTCTTAGAGAATTAAATCTATTTCCTTTAACCCAGCGCAGATTAAGAGGTGACTTAATTCAAGTGTTCAAAATCATCAAAGGCATCGACAATATGAACTGTAGTAAGTACTTCACTATCGACCAATCTAATTACACGCGGGGAAACGGTTGCAAAATTATTGGTAAATCTTTTAACTCGCACGAATCTAAGAATTTCTTCTTCAATCGAGTTGTCAACTTGTGGAATGGGCTTCCCCGAGACGTTATAGACTGCAGCACCGTTGATTCATTTAAATTCCGCCTAGACAAATATCTCGCATCAAACCCGCGTCTGACTGCGTTTGTAAATGAATAACTTTATTTTATCCTCCCCTCAGTTACTAACCTATATGTCCCCTACTAACTTCCTAGTCCTGCCACGTTAGTGGCAGGGCAGTAGTTCCCTTTTCAATGTTCCCTTACCCACTCTAAACCACTGTTTGGACACTTGATCCTCAGTGTTTTGGAGGACAAGCAGCCTAGAAGGGTCACTAGATCTGTTGTTGCTTGATTTCCTTTGACTCCTTTGTACTATCGGGTGCCGTGTCTTAAGATCGTTGTATAATGGGGAAAACTGTTTCGCCGAGGGTTGCAATTATTTCCAAACACTATATATTGATGAAAACTAACAGGGAAAAATAAAAAAATCCATGGGAAAATTGGTGACCATCTTATTTAGTTTTTCCCCTTGTTTTAATGTTCTCCTTTTCTCTTTCTCTGGCTTGTATCCATTCGGCCTCATTCAGCCAACTGTGTTAAGACTTTTATCCCCATCCAGGTGTTAATTTTTTCCTGGCGAGCGATAGCGAGCCAGCATTGTATGGAGAAATCCGGCTTCACCGGAGACATTTTTCTATCGAAAAATGTACAAATTTAGCTTGCGGTCAAAACAAAAATATATATATGCTGGCTCACTATAGCTCGCCAGGAAAATATTGACACCTGGATGGGGGTAAACATCTTAAAACAGTAGGCTGAATGGATACAAGCCAAAGAGAGGGGGAGAAAGAGAAAACAACGAGGTGGGCTCCGTTAAATTAATAATCATATAATTAGTCTCTGCAGTCAATGGGTTGGAATGTTCTACATAATTTTTGGTTTTGCACAAATATTTTGTAGATTCAAAAATAGGTTTTGCTTCTTAAGGGGGTCACCTGCTTGTTTTATCTGTTCACTCCTTTTATCTCTTTCCCTGGCTTGTATCTATTCGACCCGAACCAGCATTGTATGGAGAAATCCGGCTTCGCCGGAGACCTTCAGTATAATCCAGTGTAGCGGGCAACCGTGTATATATATCTCAATAATTTGGTAATGTAACTATATATTTTTAAATTTTACATTCATAAATAGTACACTAATATACTAGGTTAGGTGAAGTAGGCATCTGAAAAAGTTACCCGCTACACAGGATCTTACCCGTTTTTCTATTGAAAAATTTACAAATTTAGCTTGCTGTCAAAACAAAAATATATATATATGCTGGCTCCCTATCGCTCGCCAGGAAAATAGGTATATATTAAACAAACCACCCACCAATTTCCATGACAATTTTGAAATGCATGTTGGAATCCCTATAAACTGTACTTCATTTGTATGTAAGTTTGATAATTTGGAAACATCGATTAAGGGAGAAAATTAACATTGAAAATGATGTGTAAAAAGTCTCATAAACGGCGGCCCGCTATGTTATTGTAATTTGCGGCCTAATTTCGTCTGTTAATTCACTTTCTCCTTAATTGGACCTCCTATAAAGTACAACAGATTATGATGACATAAGTGACGGGTGTTTAGAGGGGGCAGAGCTCTCCCTTAAACATCTTAAGTGTCTCACAGTAACTTCTATTATATAAACAACCTAAGAATTTTCAGATTTTAAAAATGTCATTTAGGATGTAATATAACCTATACTCCATGTTAAAATAAGTGTCAACCCTCGAAAAATTCTATTAAGGGAGATACAGAACCTAGAACCTGTACCCTGTAACGATATTTGTCCAGTGTTTCCCACAGACGCCACCCCGCTAGTTAGGTTAGGTTAAAAAAGAAACTAGAAAACCCGAGCCAACTTCTTTTTTGCACTTACTGTCTTTTATGCAGCTGAAAAATCTTAAAATCCGAGCCAACTTTTGCCATAACTTGGTTCGAGTTTTTCATTTTGGGGTTTTCTCAAGTTGAAAAACAACAAAACCCGAGCCAACTTTCATCATAAAAGCCATTATATCGCCTTTTTATGTCTTTAACCCCACATTTTCCATGATCTTCATAGCCCTCCCCACTATCGGGCGCCATGTCTTAAGATCGTTGGATAAAGGGGAAAACGATTTATGCGGAGGTTGAAACTAATGTCAATCACTATATATTGATGCAAATAAACTAAAACTAAAAACTAAATAATGAAAATAATTGGGTAGTTTCCTTGATATTTTCCGGAAAATATTGACACCTGGATGGGGTGTAGACTTAAAACAGTAGGCTGAATGGGGCCGAATGGATAAAAGCCAAAGAGAACGGTAGAGTAAGAGAAAACAAGCGATAATTGTCCTATATACAATCGAAAGATATTTGAGAGGCGACCACGAAGTGTTCAATGTTATTTTCTTTGGTTTTAAGATTCATCAATATACAGTGAGTTACATTACGGTAGCACTAAAGATCAGTTGTTCCAGCTCATTTGTATATTTGTTCAAGGAATACTGTTTTATGGTTTCATTCAGTGAATGGAGGATTTTCATTAGCTCATAATGGCACTTATTGTAACCTCACACATATTGCCAGCAGAGGGGCAAATAACAGCTGGCCGTGGAATAATTTAGGAAAACTGCAAGTCAAATTAGACTAACATTATCGCAAGCGTAAAAGTAACTTAAGGGAGCCCATCTCGCTTTTTTTCTCTTTCTCTTCCTCTCTTTGGCTTGTAGCCATTCAGCCCCATTCAGCCTACTGTTTTAAGAAGTTTACCCCCATCCAGGTGTCTATATTTTCCTGGCTCGCGGTAGCGAGCCAGCATATATATAGTTTTGTTTAGACAGCAAGCTAAATTTGTACATTTTTCGATCGAAAAATGTCTCCGGCGAAGCCAGAGTTCTCCATACAATGCTGGCTCGCTATCGATCGCCAGGAAGAAATAGACACCTGGATGCGGATAAACGTCGTAAAACAGTTGGCTGAATGAGGCCGAAAGCGAGAAAAGGAGAGAAAGATAAAAAAAAAGCCGGTGACCCCCCTTAAACAAAGTTGGTACAGTACCACAACCCTTACCGAGGAAAGTCTACGACATTGCTTTTGTTTATGCGCGGTACATATCGTTCTTTTTTAAAGTTGTTGATATCGCAAATCCTCCATGGGGATATTGAAAATATCATTGAGAGTCTATATAATAAATTTGGGTAAAAACTTATCACAAATCATACAAGTTTTTCAGGTAATTTTGTATTCTTGCTTTTTTCTTTGATATACAGTACTGTTTAATACCGAGGACCGTCACATTTTAGTATTTTCAACATTAGCCTAACCTAACCGAAAACTAACCTGTCTCCGCCATGGTCTAAACCAAGCTCACGTTCCCTGCTTATGGGTGCGCGACGGTCTAAACCCAGCTCACGTTCCCTGTTTATGGGTTCGCGACGGTCTAAACCTAGCTCACGTTCCCTGTGTTATGGGTGAACAATCCAACAGTTTCTCGTATTTCACTTCTAGGGATTTTGCGACGGTAATTACATGTACACCAACAAAGTATCGTTCATGAAAGTGATAAAACACTAATAATCATCGATGGGGACCATATATGGTTGGTCATAAACTAATACCTAAATTTGTTCTAATAATGCCACGTAAGATATCTTGGTATTACTGACTTTTGGCACCAACAGTTACCTCTTATATCTTTGTATGCCTATTAGATCCGGTAGAGCATATAAATCATTGCTACATATTTCATTAAGAGCAGAAATGTATCATAAGGGAGATATATAAGAAGAACAAAAATACTCTCCCTATGTACTGCCACTGCCACTCCCCAGCATCAGCTGTTCGTTTAGACTGTGTACCGTCTATAGGAGTGTTTTATTTGTTTACAGTAGGTAATGTAGTTAGTCTTTTTTTATTGTTTTAAGAGGGTTGAAACTATTGATATGTTGAAAAATGATGTGTGGTTGTCTCTTAAATAAGTACCGGAATGAGAGTTTTGTCCCCTACTGACAAATTATATGAGAATTTGGTAAACAAATTAAGAGACTCCGGACAGCCTTTTTACTAGTTATATAACTTAGTCAACACTTGGTTCAACCAGCGGGGGTGTGGGGGCGTCAGCCCCCACCCATAACACTTGGATAGGTTAAGTATGGTTGTTAGGTTAGGATAATGTTAACCCCATTCTTACCGGGTTTTCTTAAGGCTGTCCGGGGTGAGGGGGGCTCAAGGAATCCGGTATACCATGGCAAACTGTTATTGTCATGTATAGCTTATTTGTGTTATTTTTAATTGTCTTTTACCCAACATTTTCCTTAATCATCATAGCCCTCCCCACTCGTGGGGGCTGTGTTTTAAATAGTTGGGAAATGGGTAAATACTAATTTCTGCTCCAAATCTTTATAATACACCACTATATCTGAAGGACAAAAACACACACAACCAAAAATACTTTCTAAAATCGCTGTTGGTGCTAAAAGTTAGGTTTACCGACATCTTAAATGCATAAATTACTTGCAATCCTCGGAAAATGTTCTCCCCATTATCCAACGATCTTAAAAGCACTAGATGTTTTGGGAGTAAAATTTATGAAATTGCGGGAGCTAGTATTGGATAATTATGACTTAATTAAAAGGGGCTTGAATTGTTGGATAAAAGTAACCTTGACCATTGTTTGTTCCAGAGTCCATGAAGGTGGGGATGTCGCTGCCCTTACATCACTGGGTTCTCCGCTTTGACACAACTCCCTTCTTCTCTTCTAGGAAGGTTAGTAGTTTTTTTATTATTATTATTACTAGTAATATTATTAATATCTATTATTTATTATTATTATTATTATTATAGTACTTATTTCTCCAATTATAAGTATTCTACTAAGGTGGGAATAATTCGACAGTTGTTCAGATGTCCGTATCCTTTATTTAACAAATCTTCCTGGTAGCATGTATCCTCATATCAATCGATTCTCTGTTCGGGCCGGAATGAGTTCCATTCATAAATTTAATATTACCGTCGACCCAATATAGATCGTACGTTGGAACTCATAAGTTCCCATTACCACCTATTTGGATACCCGTTATTCAGGCATTGATTCACTCAGACTTCGATCCAAAGGCACGTCACTATTTCCAAAAGAATTAACATATCTTTACTACGCCTCAATATGTCCAATTGTAGGACCAAGGCTTTAATCAATTTAGTCTAGACGTTCCTAAACTTACAACCTAACTATATATCACATATGTTTTAATACGCCTCAATATGTCCAATCGTAGGACCAAGGCTTTAATAAATTTAATCTAGACGTTCCTATATTTATTTCCTATCTATATATATATCATATATCTCAAAACACGTAAATATGTACCCGTAGGCAATTACTTAAATCTAACTCTGTTCCGGAGTATCTCACACTCCTGATTCCTATCTCACAGATGAAGTTACACAATACAACTTAACTCTTATACTATTTTAATATTATCAAGCTCCAACTCCTATAAGTCATTACATAATTCAATATATTAGATATTTCAAAAGTACCTATTACAACATTTTAACACTTGATCGCCTAGTACTGTATATCAGAACAACAATTTCCCACTCAATGTTCAACTCCAATATAACAAGACTACTTTCAATAATACAATATCTCTCTCAATAGTCGCCTCGACGTGTTACTTCTGTCATGATTACAGGATCGCTTAATCTTAGAGCTGTATTCCGTACAATAATCTCTTTAGTCGGATAACAATGTTTCCTTTATAAAAATATATTTCATCAGACTAGTGTCCTTCCTAACTATTTCTCAAGCTAGGTCTAACCTATCAGCAAATATGATTTATCCCTATTCTTGAATTATTAGCATAACCCAGTTATCATTAATCATTATTCAAACAGATTCCCATATGATTATTCCTTAGTAATCTCCTTTACTTGTTACCCTACAAGATCCTATCCTAGTTATAGCTAAGCGGCATGGAGCCTTCTCTAACATTAACAGCTACTGTATCTCTCTCAACACTGCATCTTTTTATTTATTCATGAGTATCTTTTCCTCTTTCATTTGTCTATAAGAACACCTCTGATTTTAAATGGTTCGAACCACTGGGTTTGTCAAGCATTTTTCTATTTCAATGAATCTATTTCGGGCCCATAAGGGTCCTTTAAAAAGTCTGGGTTATCTCTGGAACAATCTTCACCACCTCATAGCCGGCTTATATTTCTTCTGGAAGTCTTCAGCAGAAAAAGTATAAGGGAGATAGGAATCCTCCTATGCCTCCCATTAAAATAAATGATACCATAGATAGCGAGTCTGGCATAGATTTGAGGCTCCAACCAACGCCATCTAGTGTATGGATGCGATACTAATCATTGTGAAGAAAATCTAAGGGATTTGTCTTCATACTTCACACAGCTATTGTATTCAATATTGATCGTTTACTTTAGGCTAAGCAATTCTCAATACACACTTTACTAATGTCAGAATCGCCACTGTTATTTAACATACCAAATGATAGTACCGTATCATTGTTTATTAGTTATGAAAATATTTACCAACTTATTGGTTTCATTACCTCTACTATAATAAGTATTACTCTACCATGATATATAAGATACTAGGCCTCTAGTCTGGTCGAAATTACATTTTCGCAGTTATATGATTATCAAGCGTTGCTCAGGTTGATTCTACGCATTTGAATATGACATTTACAGAGACATTTTCTATTCATAAATGACTAAGGAATGAACACATTAAAATCAATTATAAATGTTTATTCGCTATCAGGATATTCAAAATTAACTGCGATAACGTAATTTTTGGCTGACAAAGTATGTATTGTAGTGACCAATGACTGCATTAATATGCTATAGGCCTATAATGCGTTTAATACATCATTAAAAGTAGTTTCATGTCGGATCCCTATTATAACATGGTTAAGTATAATAACACATAATACATAATTATTGTTCTGTTTATTTAGATTAGTTTATGGATATATGATGTATGAACTCCTCGGCTGAACACTGGCACAAATCCACAAGTTACACCGATCTGTGGATAACAAAAATAAAGTATTAGGTAAACATGGATAATGTTAATACAGAACTGGGAGATATAATAACAATTATAATCTTCAAAGACACTACATCCTCCTTATTAGAAACAATTTATTAGGGAAAATAGGCACCAATAGATTCGCCATATTTTTCTCCTTATAGTCCGCATGGGGGATTTTAGTTATCAACAAATTGAAATATACCCACTTCACAGACAAATACACCACAAATCTAAGTCAAAGCGGGGGTGTGGGGGCGGCAGCCCCCACCTATAATACTAGGATAGGTTAGGTAAGGTTGTTAGGTTAGGCTTATGTCCTTTCAAAGGGGTATAGGCTAGTAAACACTAGGATAGCCTATACTCGGTCAGAGGTAAGAAGAAGAAGAAGAAGCAGAAGCAGAAGCAGTAGAGGAGTCCTCCAGTAGTCTCCTTGAATGCTACCAGAAAAATGACTGATCGAGATATACGCCACCCTGGTTATTTCACGATTAACCTAATGTTTACATTGCCTGCCTTCAGCAAAATCTACCTTTCACTTGCTGTACTGAAACTATTATTATTGGGTCACTTCTCTCCTCATCAATACATCTAAGAGAGGGCCTTGGTTTTCGGTGAGACATAAGGACCAGCATTAATAAGTCTTTCAGGCGAGATAAAGAAAATATTAACTTTTCATCAACATCAGCCTTACCTCAGTGAGTCAGTGGCGTCTGCTGAAATGAATGGTTCTTATTTGTCAACATGATTTTATTCGTCTCCAACATAATTTATCAATATTATTACGATAGTTATCTTAATTGGGAATCCAAACTTATGTGTGTGCATTTCAAGCTCAAAAGTTATGCATTGCCGAATTATATAGCTAAGCTGATGACATGCAGACGATGCAGATCGACACCGCCATCAAGCGTATGGACGCGGCGTGAGCTCGACTACAACAACAACGAAAGTGTTGTAGTTATCCTACACTTGGCAGGCCCAGGTATCACTATTCTTGCTCGGTTACCTCTCATGGTTCTAAGCTCGTTGGTCTTCAGTTCCATCTACTACTTGTCGTCCCTCTTGAATTGCTTGGCTATAAGTGTGTAAGCTAGCAATGTGACAAGCACCAGGATACCTATGGTGTATCTGGTCAGCAGTGGAAAGTTGTAGTAGGCCAGAGGTGGACGTTATTGGTGGGTGGTAAGCAAGCTGGTAGGCTGGAGCGGTTTTGGCCAAGCTCCCATCACTGTGCAGGTGAGGGAGAGGTAGAGTTGCTGGCAGGTGAACCCAGTGGAGTCCATGACGTGAGTGCCGTCTGCAGCCCCCCCCCCCCTTTTTATAGCTCCGCCTCATGATTTGCCGCGTTGTGGTTGGTTGAGCCAGCCGCACGGGCAGTGCTTTCTCCAGCCCCGGGTTTTGAAGATTTCTTCCCCTCTCCTCTGGTCTTATCTCTTCGTAATATGTCCCAGGGAGATGGTTGCAAAGGTCTTGTAGTGGCTTACGGGAGTATAGGGCTTGCACTAATGTCATAGACCTATTGCAACTCGAAGAAACGGCCTGTGGAGGGAGCGAGAGCGATTTGAAAGGTGGAGATGCGTGCGCGGCTGGCTCAGTCTTTGCTTGCTCAGACAACGGAGGTTCCTGATTGGCTGCACGGGAGGGTGTGGCAGAGTTGTGGGAAACTTTAAACAACGCTGGTTTAATGGGATGGTGAATTGCAGTGCGTTGATTGGCTGGCAGGATTCTTACTTTAATTATTTTTTTTTTTTTTTTTTTTTTTTTTTTTTTTTTAATATAATAGACTTTGGGACTAATCTGATATCAGTAACTTGTAACTCTTAAGAGGCCCCGAGATTATTGATTGAAGCTTCGATTTGTTGGGTGGTTAATATGTCGCACTATATTCAGTTTCTTCTCAGCTGGCGATTAATGTAATCCCTTCCCAGCTAACTTCTCGATACTTAATGGACAAATATGAAACTACCATGTGTCTGCATCATATTAAGACAGATTATATAATTATCACGCCATTTCACCACAAAATCTTCAAAATAACAAATCTTGATGGACAATTTGCATCTTACCGCCAGTTGAAAAGAAACCGACTATAGTTGGTCACAGTGGCGCTCAAGTGATCGTTGGTTCCTTTCTGCCGCACTAGATGACTCCTTATTTATAAAAGTAACTTAATTAGTATGGATTAGATTACCCATTTATTGCCTACTTGCGAGGATCAGACTGTCAAGTGCTCAAATGACGCTTGTATCAATTATGTGAACTTTATTTTAACTCCATGAAGGAAAGCATATTGGCTACCAGTGAACCACCATATACGAAGAACTTATTACTGGCTGCATTGGAATCTTTGTTTATCTAAAGTAATTTGTAAGCCTAATGTTAATTGAAATGGTTTATACATTTTAATTCCTTGAGGTCCATCATAAATTAAACTTAAAATCTGTATTGCTAAACACCTTGACCTAAAAGATCAAGCCACGAATGAGTCTTCCACATTCAGGGCAACTATATAATTATTGTCTAGCTTGATTTCGGGCCAACCGTTTACTAGTCCGAAGGAAATTAACCAATGTTGATAGGGTTGCAGTTGTACATTTAAATGTTAAGTTTATTTTTCTACATTAACTCAAGTATAACTTTTCTCTTTATCATACTTGGAGGTTGGGAGAACGGGAACGCTAGGTTTATTTCAGCTTTATTATTAAACTAGATCTAATAAACTCTATACAAAAGTCGCAAAACTAAGCCTTATATTTTCAATTGGCAGTTTATTTAATAAATCTTCGTAAATTCATAATTCTGGTAATTTAGCGCTGTAAGGATCTGCATTGGGTTGCTCTTGGGCAGCACGGAGAATCTGGGTTGCGTATAGGTGTGTGCTGTTTTGGTAGCATTTAAATCGGCTAGAGCAGCCTTATTTACAAAGTGTTCTATATAATTGTTTTCAAGGAATTAGTGTGATATTGTTTTTCATGGTTTGAGTGGAGGATTTGCATTAACTTACCCATTATTCATTAATCTGAAGATACGGCGTCAAATGGCACAATTTATTGGGTGAATCACTCTTTTACAGTAGGTAAGGGAAATTGTGGGGTACATCGGATACATGATGGGTTGAGGGTGGCGCTGCCTGCCCTCGCGCATCCTTGACTTATTGTCATCCTCGTATATGTTGATCTGTAAAGCCCGGTTCACACGAGCCGTTTTTGACGGATCCGTATTTGGGCCTGTGAAGTCACATACGAAAAACGGACGTGGAAAAGCAAAGTTGAAAGGAAATACGAACTGTATTCCAGAGCCCTGGCCAAACTCTGGGGAGCGGAACGTACTTCCCTGGCGTAAGGTAAACACCTTCTAGACGATCGTCAACATGGACTGAGAAACGATCTTTCTTGGTGTGTATTTCTTTATTTTGAACGAAGATGAACAACTACCGTAATTCAATGCATATTAACTAGGAACATGCATCAAAATCAAGCCATCACGTAACCTGCAGTTGCCCACATATTTACATAAGTTCTGTTAATTCCTCTCCGTGACCATGTTAATGGAAATATATTGCGCATCATTGAATTACGAGTGTATAGTGGTTAATTCATATGATTAGTAAACTGATAATTAAAAGAAACCGCACTCGCAATTCATTCGTATATAGGCCTACTATATAATTTACATTCATACATCAGATCATGATTAAAAACAACTTATGTGGGCAACGGTACCTGGACATAGACTAATTATATGCACTGTAGAAGGGAATAGAGATTTTATTGGAGAAACATGTTGTTCTGTAGTTATAATCTATGATTCTAGGTGTTCATTGTCTCTATCTGGAGGCGCGCAAAGCAGTACAACGTGTTACCTTTGGTGGTGCCGCGTCGGCTGCCAGGTACACGATCAATAGGTTAACATATTAAACTGACTTAATATTTTCCTTGCCATTAAAATTATACATATAGCATATATTGTTATGCGATATTATCTATAATGTAATGTAAATTGGCAGAAAAATATTACACACATTTCACTTCAATGTTCAATATATGTAACGTTCTTCTCGTGCGTACACCAAACAGATGAATCGAAACCATCATTTTGAGGGGTACGCATATTGGTAAATGGCTTCCCGGTTCACACTACGTACACGCCGCATGTCTGCAAGTGACGTCATTCTGACGTCACGATTTCTTATACGTACCGTAACGGTAGGAAAAACAGCTAGTGTGAACCGGGCTTAAGAGGGCAAACACAGGTTGCCGGTACTTTGTTTTGGTGAGTAACGCTCAGCCATATATTGGGTGAATCACGTGCCGCCTCTTACAAAACAAGGAGGTAAAGTCGATGGAATGCTTAGTTTACATTAGGGATTTTTATTATTTTTGGAGTTCTATTTCGTTTTTTGTTTAAGTTGTCGATAACAAAATTCCTCCATGCGGACTATGAGAAAAATATGGCGAATATTGGTCCCTATTTTCCATAACTGTTTTCTAATAGTGTGGCTCAACACTTTTCTAATATCCTATTTTGTATTAATTTATTAGTTAACCAAAATCAAGAACAAAATATGTAATTGAGAATTTAGAGTACAGAATGAGTGTACTTGACCTAAGCTTTAAACACTATTCGTAATGTAAGTGAACTATTAGTTTCCCTAATTAACACTGGTTTACGCTTAAATAAGTGGATTTTTGTTATGGACGAAAAGAAGTCTTTTAAATAAGGTTTCTCCTGTGGCTCTTGGGAGTTTTAAATTTGCATAATCCCAAACCTGACAAAATAACCTAGTATACTAACCCAACTAGGCCTAACCTAGTTAAATTTATTAATATATTGGCATGCACTATCAAACTAGACATTTCGTTTGATGACTTTAATTAGAGAAGGAATACAAGAAATAGCATTGTTTTGGCCATTTCATCCTTGACAGACATAATTTAAAGTATAAACCATAATTTTAGGTATACATATTCAATAATATAGACACATATGAACGGACTCTGCTTTCGCTTGGCACCCTGTTGGCATGCACTATAATATTACTTCGTAGCACTGGAGTACCATTGGATAAACCTAGAATTAATATTAAGGGGGTAGTACTCGTTTGTCTGGACCTCCTTCTCACTCATGTTTAACATATTAGTTTTAAGATTTTAAGGCGTTCGTTCAGTTAGTTTGGCAATTTTGAGACTTATTGTTTGATTTTGTTGTCAATGTTAACCCTTTCAAGCTCCAATACGCGTTTCTATTCTGTTTCTGGCTACTATTAGACGATTTTATCCAGATTAGTAACGGTATATGGAAGCCAAAGGTTTGATTGAGATAGTATTTACCCTTTTAATACCCACAGATCCTTCCTAAGCTGCATACAATCGTCTAATGATAGCCAAAATAAACTGCTGAAACGCGTCAGAGCTTCAAGGGGTTAAGACCTTTCGTGCCCTTTAGGTGTCTATTTTTTCGTGGCGAGCGATAGAGAGCCTCTAATTTTAGAAGGAACCAGCCTTTGGCCAGGACATTTTTCCACCGAAAAATGTACAAATAAATAGGGGGTGTTTTTCTAAGCTTGATAGAGGTCTAGCGAGGAAACAAAACAATAAATTAAGAAATAAAATTAATATATATAGAAAAAACAAAAAAGTACTACCCCCTTAAGATTATAATGAAGAGTAATATAGACTATAGTAAAGAGTTTTTGTTGAGAGTGCAGTCTGATTTAGGGAAACCTTCTTTGTTATAATGTATTCTGGAATTGGCAACAGCAGCTATACAATGAAACTAGTGCAACCGTGCCATATATAAAGTAGGAATAATAACTTTTGATAAATTACATAATTGAAAACTAATTGTAATAAACTATTTAGGACAGGATGGTATCAGGGGCCAGATATATGGGTTGTTATAGCGCTATATTAACTCTTTCAGGGCAGGGAGTTTCAGTTTAGTATTCAGAAATAGAATTATCTTAATCTCATAATTACCTTTAAAATTAGTTTTCTGCCCACAACTCTCTAAAAGACAACTGTAGAGGTTTGAGTAATTAAACTAAAGGTTTCCAAACACCTCTAATGGTCACAAAGGTATCCCCAAAAGGACTAAATCGCGTCCTCGTGAGCGAAAGGGTTAACAATTACTATATACTATTTAAAAACATAAATTCATGTAGCCTTTATGGCGTTTAGATTTATCGGTAATCCAGGATCTTAATATTTTTCAGATAAAATGAGACTATGGATGAAAGGGTGATATACTGTAGGTTGGACAACTCCATTAAGGGGGTAGTGCTTCTTTTGTGGTCAATGTATTTATTACTTTATTTATTTCTGAGTTTCCTCGCTAGACCTCCAAACTTAAAATAGCACCCCTTAGACCCCCTTTAAAAATAAATTTATAAATTTTTCGGTAGAAAAATGTCACGGCCAAAGGCCGGTTCATTTTAAAATTACAGGCTTTCTATTGCTCGCCAGGAAAAAACACTACTAAATGTTACGAAAGTTCTTAAAATAGACAAACTTATGGAACAAAAGTCTTAAAATCTCAAAACAAATATGCTAAACATGAGGGAGGTCTAGAAAAGGAGACTACCTCTCCCTTAATATTTATAAGACTACCGATTTTAATAGTTTTGCATAATCTTGTATTCTAAAGTAGTTTTTCTTTTTCTTACAGGTAGCGAGGAATGAACTTTCTCTCATTTAAGCAAAGGTTTTTCGAAGTAAAAGTAAACTAATTTGCTTAAAATTATGATAATCAGAGTGGGCATTTCATTAGAGTAAAGTCAGGGTGGTTGAGTTACAATTTGGAATCTTTTAATCAGTGCTATGGGAGTATATTCTTTATATAAAGAGTAATTACATTTACTTAAACTCCAGAAATACTGGACTACATTCGCTCCTCTGATTTTGGTTGAAGTATTTCTAATTTCGATTACATATCTGTGTAATCGCTTGATTGTTCAATGAAAAACCAAGGTTTAAATTGTAAGTTCATATATAACCTCATTCACTGCTGGACTACGCACCTCAACCTCCACAGCCCTACAACTAAGAAGACTACAAAACAGGACACCAATTAAAGTTCGCATCAGTGAGCTTGTCAAGGTTGGAGTCTAAATTTCCCCCACCTGTCTCTCCCTCGGTCATTACCCTTCCTTCCCACTATATTATTGACTATCTCTTTCTGTTAGGTTAGCTTAGCTGGGGTAAACTAACCTGTTTTTTAAAGAATGGCTGCTAATCTACTTTTCTTTTGCAGGTTTCTGCAGTTTTAAGTATTAGACCCTGTGAAGAGGTCCGGCATGTTTTCCCCTAGATTGAGTCTTGGTATGGTGACTGGCCTTTTGGACTATGAAGAGCGTGCTGATTGGCTAGTGGACGATGAAGGGTGTGGTGACTGGCTAGTGGATGTGGAGGGCCGTGGTGACTGGCTAGTGAAAGAGGAGGGGCATGGTGACTGGCTGAAGAACTTCCCAGGGTTTATTGACTGGCTGATGGACCATGCAGGGCTGGAGTAGGACTAGACTACTACCTCATGGAAGTGGGAGGGACAGGGACTGGTAAGTGAAATTGCAGAACCAGGACACTAAGGGGCATGGTAAATAGTACAGAATGCAAACGTGGCGATGGTAAGATTTGTCGCTGCAACTGATAAGGGTGGCATCTATGAAACCTGAAAAGGGGGTCACTGGCGACACTGCAACAGGTAAAGGTGGCACAGACACTGAAAATGGTAAGGGGGCACTGCACGGAGAATGTAAGAAATGCAGAACGGCTCAGAAAGGCACAACGACGTATAGGCTCAGAACTGCACAGGTACTGGTAAAAGAACTAGCTGTGGCAAAGGCAGTCCACGGTACAGAGAGGTAAAGGCTAGGCATTGAAGTGACTAACCAAGCATAGCACTACTGAGACTGGGAAAGGCACGACACTGTATAAACTGGTAAAGGTAGGACAAGGTAAAAGACCTGTCAGACCAAATAGATGAAATTATTTTGGCAACTGACTGGAATTGGTAAGGGGGCATCGGCGTTCCTGAGACGGGTAATGGGCTCTGTACGGAGAGGAGACGGAAATGACATACCGCACGGCGACTGGTAAAAGCTCTGAATGACGGTGTCTGATAGTCTCGGAAGGACATGATGACTGGCAAGTGCTCGAAATAGAGCCTGGTAAAGGCTCAGAATGGCAATGGAAGACTGGTAAAGGTTTAGAACGGCAGTGACTGATAAAGGTTCAGAACGGCACAGCTACTGGTGAAGGTTCAGAATGGTACAGCTACTGGTGAAGGTTCAGAATGGCAAAGCTACTGGTGAAGGTTCAGAACGGCACAGCTACTGGTGAAGGTTCAGAACAGCACAGCTACTGGTGAAGGTTCAGAACGGCACAGCTACTGGTGAAGGTTCAGAACAGCACAGCTACTGGTGAAGGTTCAGAACGGCACGGCTACTGGTGAAGGTTCAGAACGGCACAGCTACTGGTGAAGGTTCAGAACGGCACAGCTACTGGTGAAGGTTCAGAACGGCACGGCTACTGGTGAAGGTTCAGAACGGCACGGCTACTGGTGAAGGTTCAGAACGGCACGGCTACTGGTGAAGGTTCAGAACGGCACGGCTACTGGTGAAGGTTCAGAACGGCACGGCTACTGGTGAAGGTTCAGAACGGCACGGCTACTGGTGAAGGTTCAGAACGGCACAGCTACTGGTGAAGGTTCAGAACGGCACAGCTACTGGTGAAGGTTCAGAACGGCACGGCTACTGGTGAAGGTTCAGAACGGCACGGCTACTGGTGAAGGTTCAGAACGGCACGGCTACTGGTGAAGGTTCAGAACGGCACGGCTACTGGTGAAGGTTCAGAACGGCACGGCTACTGGTGAAGGTTCAGAACGGCACGGCTACTGGTGAAGGTTCAGAACGGCACGGCTACTGGTGAAGGTTCAGAACGGCACGGCTACTGGTGAAGGTTCAGAACGGCACGGCTACTGGTGAAGGTTCAGAACGGCACGGCTACTGGTGAAGGTTCAGAACGGCACGGCTACTGGTGAAGGTTCAGAACGGCACGGCTACTGGTGAAGGTTCAGAACGGCACGGCTACTGGTGAAGGTTCAGAACGGCACGGCTACTGGTGAAGGTTCAGAACGGCACGGCTACTGGTGAAGGTTCAGAACGGCACGGCTACTGGTGAAGGTTCAGAACGGCACGGCTACTGGTGAAGGTTCAGAACGGCACGGCTACTGGTGAAGGTTCAGAACGGCACGGCTACTGGTGAAGGTTCAGAACGGCACGGCTACTGGTGAAGGTTCAGAACGGCACGGCTACTGGTGAAGGTTCAGAACGGCACGGCTACTGGTGAAGGTTCAGAACGGCACGGCTACTGGTGAAGGTTCAGAACGGCACGGCTACTGGTGAAGGTTCAGAACGGCACGGCTACTGGTGAAGGTTCAGAACGGCACGGCTACTGGTGAAGGTTCAGAACGGCACGGCTACTGGTGAAGGTTCAGAACGGCACGGCTACTGGTGAAGGTTCAGAACGGCACGGCTACTGGTGAAGGTTCAGAACGGCACGGCTACTGGTGAAGGTTCAGAACGGCACGGCTACTGGTGAAGGTTCAGAACGGCACGGCTACTGGTGAAGGTTCAGAACGGCACGGCTACTGGTGAAGGTTCAGAACGGCACGGCTACTGGTGAAGGTTCAGAACGGCACGGCTACTGGTGAAGGTTCAGAACGGCACGGCTACTGGTGAAGGTTCAGAACGGCACGGCTACTGGTGAAGGTTCAGAACGGCACGGCTACTGGTGAAGGTTCAGAACGGCACGGCTACTGGTGAAGGTTCAGAACGGCACGGCTACTGGTGAAGGTTCAGAACGGCACGGCTACTGGTGAAGGTTCAGAACGGCACGGCTACTGGTGAAGGTTCAGAACGGCACGGCTACTGGTGAAGGTTCAGAACGGCACGGCTACTGGTGAAGGTTCAGAACGGCACGGCTACTGGTGAAGGTTCAGAACGGCACGGCTACTGGTGAAGGTTCAGAACGGCACGGCTACTGGTGAAGGTTCAGAACGGCACGGCTACTGGTGAAGGTTCAGAACGGCACGGCTACTGGTGAAGGTTCAGAACGGCACGGCTACTGGTGAAGGTTCAGAACGGCACGGCTACTGGTGAAGGTTCAGAACGGCACGGCTACTGGTGAAGGTTCAGAACGGCACGGCTACTGGTGAAGGTTCAGAACGGCACGGCTACTGGTGAAGGTTCAGAACGGCACGGCTACTGGTGAAGGTTCAGAACGGCACGGCTACTGGTGAAGGTTCAGAACGGCACGGCTACTGGTGAAGGTTCAGAACGGCAAAGCTACTGGTGTAGGTTCAGAACGGCACGGCTACTGGTGTAGGTTCAGAACGGCACGGCTGCTGGTGAAGGTTCAGAACGGCACGGCTGCTGGTGAAGGTTCAGAACGGCACGGCTGCTGGTGAAGGTTCAGAACGGCACGGCTACTGGTGAAGGCTCTGAACGGCACGGCTGCTGGTATAGGCTCAGAACGGCACGGCTGCTGGTATAGGCTCAGAACGGCACGGCTAATGGTATAGGCTCAGAACGGCACGGCTACTGGTATAGGCTCAGAACGGCACGGCTACTGGTATAGGCTCAGAACGGCACGGCTACTGGTATAGGCTCAGAACGGCACGGCTACTGGTAAAGGTTCCGAATGGATACTGGTATAGGTTCAGAACGGCGCAGCTACTAGTAAACGCTCAGAACGGCATGGCAATTGGTAATAGAACTATAGCTGACGCAAGGTGGTCTACGGTACAGGTTGGTTAAAGGCACAGCATTGCAGAGATTGACCAGGCATAGCATTGGGAACGGCACTGCACTACACACTGGTACCTTTAACTGTGTTGGTGGTGTAATGGTTTAGATGCTTATGTTCTGGGTGTGGTGTCCCAAGTTCGAATACCGGGAGGACCACATGCTTTAATTAGTTTATTAAAGTACATTGGGGTTTGTAATAGATGATTAATGTTAAAAATGGGGTGTTCCTTAATATGCAGGGCAAAGGGCAAAAGACTTGGCTGAGACAAAATGGTTGAAATGGCTAAGGCAAGTAACTTGGTCGAGGGTTAAGATCTTGGTAAAGGCCTTCATTATGGTCTAAATGTGGTAGGTTCCCAATGACGATCTGGACAGCCACAACAGACCAGAGAGACGTGGATTAGGGGTGATCTCCCATAATCATCGACACCACGATTAAAAAGCGAGGCCCCTGACCACTACCTCCAGGGTTGAATCGTGGAACAGTTGTCGGTGTTGTGGCTGCACAAAGCTATTTTTTATTTGTGCTTTATTACTTAATTTTTTTTAATTTTAGTGACCCGATGAAGCTATCTGAGAAACGTAGTCAATACAGTGCTCTTCCTTATGTGTTTTATCCACTAATTTTTATAATGTGGTTTAACAGTTTCCAACAAATCTTGGCGAGATTTAGATTTAATATTTTACGTAAATGACTCTCTTCTAACTTCACTAATAAACCGGATGTGATACAATTTAGAGGCATTTCCCCATGTTTAAATTAAGACATTAGTGCATAGCTTGAATTGGGTTGAAGGGAAATATTTTTAGTGAAGGTCAGAATGAATTTTTTTACCTAGGTTTAGCTGGATTCATCAATTATGTGAATTTGCCAAAATAGGCTGTAGAATGTATGCAAATAGTGATTCTGAGAAATATTAAATTGATTTTATTAGCTTGCAGTTCTAATTCTATTTTAAATACTGTTCCTAAAATATCAATGTTAAAGTTGAAGTATAACACTTTGATTAGGATGAACACTTCTTATTTTCCTGTCATTAGTTCCTTCATTTAATGCTTGAGATTACATGAATTATCGAAATCTCCCTTTTTCCTGTTGCAGAGTAGTGGCGAAGCAGGTTGAAGAGTTTTGGACCTGATGAGAGTCCAATTCCCCAAATGAGCAGTGGAGCTCCAAAGACATGAGGTAAAGTGCAATACTGAGGTACTGTCTAATTATAATCCAAAGGCTGTTCAATGTTGCTGCAGAGGGTGGGGTCTGGTGAGTTTCAAAGTTTGTGGAGGGTTTTCCTTCACTGGCGAGTTTTGTCAAAATCTAAATGACAAGGCTTATATAAATGTGTATAGCCAAATCTGTTGAATGAGCACTCTGCATTGATATGATGCAGGTCAAATGTTCTAGTTTGTCCAGTATTGCGGAATCTTTTAAGAGGCTGAGCACTTTGACTGAAAAAATTATAGGTACCGGATACCAAACTCCATCTGAGGAGGAACACTTTATTTCAATAAGTGTTCCTCTTCAGATGGCGTTTTTTATCCATTGTCTACTTTTAAAGTGGTGCTCAACATTATAGGTACCCTATTCGAGCAGGGATGGTTGTAGGGGTAAGCTTTCTAAAGGAATATTTCTAGGTTTGAGTGATCAAGAAACTTACAGGCTAAAATCTGTTGAATAAAGACTTTTCTGTACGATCACATAGTCTGGACGTCCTACATTTATATTGGACCTTAGAATTTAAGATGGTTTACGATGACTCTAAACCAAATTCCCTATTCTACCTGACAGTTACACTTGTACATACAGTACATAAAAGTTTAAAGACCGTTTTGTCCACAGGGAATGTGGTTAGTCTCTTTTCTTAAATGGCGGCTTTCCAGGCGGCCATGTCAAGGGCTGCCTTTCTTGTCAAGTTCTTTATTTTGAGATCGGACCGGAGTATCTGATCCCATGTCATTCTAGGTCTACCCCTACGCGCAGCTCCCCCCAAGTTCAGTCCAGCATTTCCTCGCCCAGTTCTAATCATCCATTCTCTCAAAGTGTCCAAACCAACCAAGTCGGCTCGTGCGCAGCTCTTCACTGACACTCCTAATGCCCAGACGCCTTCTTAATTCCTCGCTCGATATCCCGCCCGAGATTAACCCCACACATACATCTAACCATTCTCTTCTCATTCAAATCTATTCTATCAATATCATCCGCTTTAACCGGCCACGTCTCCGAGGCATAGGTCATATAACTGCTTAGGAAACTAAATGATGGTGTTGCCAAGTGTAATGTCTTGTATTGGCTTATTTCATATCTACTCTGATGTAAATTCAGGGTTTTTTCCAGGTACAATTTCCTGTTAAATGCGGTCCCAATATTTCTATAGAAATGTAATACATTTACAAGAGATTTATGGAAAAGCTGATGAGTTTCCAGAAGTCGATAGTGCTCCTGAAGTCTTTGCACATTAACTTAAAATGGCAGATACCGTTATGTAGCAAGCCACTTTGTAAATAAGCGCAGCAAAATGTATGTAGATCTGGTTTTTGCAACACTCTATTGCTAGATTTTAGTCTAAAGCTCATAATTCGGTGAAATTAAGCGGGATTTATCACCTGGCAAGAGTCTTGTAACTTAGGTCTATATTAACGCAGTTTTCATTAATTCTCGTACCACATTATAATGATTAGTATGGGGGTGTACCGGTTCGTATAATTTGAAACTAATATAGATATAAACCAATCATAAAAATAGATTATCATTAAGTTCAGGGATATTTTGTAGCGAGATCGGTCTATACGAGCTGTGACCCATGAGTATCCTTTCCTTTCACTTAACCATAGGCTATTCATTAGTGCAGTTGGGTGTAGTAAATTATTAGGTTAATGTCCAGTATTCGATAATTATATGGATATTAATCTTAGTCATGTGCTGTACTTATAACTGCTTTGATGGTGAATTGGTTAAAGTGTTTATAATCTGTATGTGGTAACCCAGGTTCGATTGCCGGTGAATCACATGCTTTCATTAATTTCTTTGAGAGGTGTTTGGTGTTGGAGTGATGTTACGTTGACCACTCTGTTAGAACCACATGGCTTGTCCTACAGTGACTCGCTAGGATCGCCAGGGCAGTGGATGTGGCGACAGTTGGTGTATTATTGTGTGCTTTATTTCATATGAAAGCTTGTGTCATGGGCAGTCCAGAAAGGCTCTTTGTTTTCACCCATGTCAAGGCTTTATATATTTAATTGCAAAGTATATGTTTTATCATTAAGTAGCAATGATAGGAGTTGAGAGAGAGTAGAACTGAGTGGGGGTAGGCGCGCAGTGTTTTGTTATACTCGATGACGTCATAGCTGGCTGGCTTCTCGGGGATTGGTTAGAGGAGTTTTTACCATGCTTGATGACGTCATGTTTAGCTAGCTTCTTTAGCATTGGTTAGAGGACTTGTTACCGCTTTTCTACGCGGTTCAAGCTAGTGCTAGTATATATACAGCTCCCTCGCCACTTTCTCCCTCAGATCTGGTTTCTAGAACGCATCCCTCTTATCCCTTTGATATCTGTCCTCCCCTCTGCACCTGAGAACCTTTTCCTCTGCCTATCTCTCTCATTTTCCGTATCTTTCACCACCTTTTATTAATATTATACCCCCTCTGGTTAACTCTGCAAAATCAGCTTCATGCTGGCCAGTTGTATTGTGCGTTAAGGTCTGATATAACCCATGTATGTTAGTTGTTAAGATAAGTTGATCATGAAGCATTGGTTGGCATTCATATTGTTCAGTACCGCTTCCTATAATTATTAGTGTTCTGCTGGATTAGATAATGCTAGACTAGGAGTCTGATATTATAAGGTATTGTTTCCTATGAGTGCTGGCTTTAGTTAAAAGCTGCACGACACACCTGAGAACTGGAGTGGATTGAGTAAATTCTAGTCTGTGTGCCATTGAGAGTAGAGCATGCACGAATGAGGGCTTTTTGCCTATACTATTCTGCACTGTTCTAGGCTCGGTTGTTTATCTTTGAGGTACGCCAGGAGAACGCTTAATACTTCGGTATTAAGGTTTCTCAAGAGAGCTACCCTTCCCTATAACGTAATATTTGACGCACAGACTTGAGATTTGCACTAGGCTATGCGGCATGCCATGCGCACCAGTATCTCGTATCATTGACTCCAGCTAGACTTTATCAGTCATAGTAGACATTAAGTATATTAAACCAATTACTCTTTTTATGCATACCCGTTTATGATTACACAAGCATTTCGCAGCCTAGTTTGATGTATGGAGACACAAACGACTTAGGCTCTTTTTGTTGATAGGAATACTGCATTGTCGTGGCGATTATTATTGTTGTAGCGTTTAGGATATTCTTGGCCCCGACTGCATTATATATCCTGCCTTTTGTGTGCATAGCCTGCAGGAGCATTGTTCCGCTGCCGGCCTTTTTGGGTTCCATTTCCGATTCGAGCATCTTGATAGCATCTAACATTTAAAGAAGATTCCTTGTTGGTGTTGAAGGACTTTAGTGCACTTTCTTTCATGCAGGAGTGCCTGACATTTATTGATTAAAGTAACGTAAGCTGTAACTTCTCTTACCACCTTACTTTGCATACCATAACCAAGCACCTTCGGTTATAGGTAGTAATAGGCTGTTTTCACATAACATTAAGCCTAAAGTAGACGCACATTTATTGAGAGTTTAATAACCTATTATTGCATATAGAACTCTGTAAAGTATTTGTGTTCTTTGTTCACTGGGAATATACATCAGAGGTTGGATCTAGCGCTTTCCGTTGTAGCATTTATGCCATTACTAGTCCAATGAATAAGAGCCCTTATATATTTAAACCTCAGTCGTAACAGTGAAATTAATAAACATAGAATATAAAGCGTGAAGACTGGTGCAGCATGATCAATAAGGTTATCCAAAACGGATCCGGCATTAGACTATTCAATGCTTTATACCCAAATACTTCAGAACTTATTTTACTTAGATCCAAAGGGGTGTAAACTCTTTAATACTCCTTGCTCACGACTGGACTTATGAGCCATGATCTACTAATTTGAATCTTGCAACCTTTCAAGGTGGTGTTGCAAAGTAAACTACATACACGGAATAACCACGTGTGATTGACTAACTGACTTAATGTTATGGCACATATACTGTATGTATTAATGCTGAGTGGTTCTTAATGTTATGGCACATATACTGTGTGTATTAATGCTGAGTGGTTCTTAATGTTATGGCACATATACTGTATGTATTAATGCTGAGTGGTTCTTAATGTTATGGCACATATACTGTATGTATTAATGCTGAGTGGTTCTTAATGTTATGGCACATATACTGTATGTATTAATGCTGAGTGGTTCTTAATGTTATGGCACATATACTGTATGTATTAATGCTGAGTGGTTCTTAATGTTATGGCACATATACTGTATGTATTAATGCTGAGTGGTTCTTAATGTTATGGCACATATACTGTGTGTATTAATGCTGAGTGGTTCTTAATGTTATGGCACATGTACTGTGTGTATTAATGCTGAGTGGTTCTTAATGTTATGGCACATATACTGTATGTATTAATGCTGAGTGGTTCTTAATGTTATGGCACATATACTGTATGTATTAATGCTGAGTGGTTCTCAATGTTATGGCACATATACTGTGTGTATTAATGCTGAGTGGTTCTTAATGTTATGGCACATATACTGTGTGTATTAATGCTGAGTGGTTCTTAATGTTATGGCACATATACTGTATGTATTAATGCTGAGTGGTTTTTAATGTTATGGCACATATACTGTGTGTATTTATGCTGAGTGGTTCTTAATGTTATGGCACATATACTGTGTGTATTAATGCTGAGTGGTTCTTAATGTTATGGCACATATACTGTATGTATTAATGCTGAGTGGTTCTTAATGTTATGGCACATATACTGTATGTATTAATGCTGAGTGGTTCTTAATTGTCTAACTTCCCAAAGATAATCTCTAGGGATATGTTAAATTTATAATTTTGGCGAAGCAGAGAATTACATAGACTGATGTAAATAAAGTATATTTACATATTGGAATACAAATGCGCTATCAACCTTATAATTCCTGTACATGCGTCAGGAAGGGTTGGCATTCAGTCTCCTTATTATTGTTTTGGAACAGTCCAGGTTGTGCTTGATTATAATTTATAAATTTCCCTGTCCATTGTTTTGGGGTTGTATTACCTAATCTTAGCAATGGGACTAGTCTTCGTTTAGCTGCTAATGGTTTTGCTGCAGAGTTATCGATGATAATTAAGCTTTAAAGTTTATTTTTGCTCACCAGGACAATAGCTTTACTCAGGGGCACTTATGGACCTGGAAGCTTAATTCTCCAGATCCTGTACTTTTAACTATTTTTAGAGAGGCTGTTCCTCCTACATCGTCGAGGAATGTTTGAATTTTAGCAGTCTCTGCATGTTGTATGGGGTAACGAAAGGGTGAATGCAATGGTAAAGGTTGCCTATTCCCCTCTGCTTGCACACTCCACTGAGGTTTGCTGTTGGTCTCGTTGGCAGCCACGGTTGCATGGTTACAACCAACACGGCTCAAGCCATTTAGTTCACACAAAGAGTTTGCTTTGCCATGCTTCGCAGTTTTGAGACTGCCTTGGCTTGCCTCTGCATTGAACATACCAGGCTCAAACAAGAGTTCCTTATGTGTGTTATACAGCCGATCTGTAAGGACTCTGGTTCCTCTTACTGTAGGCACTTGCTACCTATGTCAAAAGTTACTATTGAGGCTCAGGCGAGGGAACGGTGCTTTAGTTTGTTCAGTGCTTGGGGGTAAGATGGGGATCCTGGTACCCAGAGATATTTTTTATTTTATTTTGATGGTTGGCATAGTTTACTTATGATTAGTATGCTTTTAATTCATGAGTTTTAGTTTATGCGCGGGTATTTTAGCTCGTACCAAAGGACGTTGCGGAGTGTTTTCTAGCGATCATTCCTATTAGCTTAAGTGAGATAGTTCGAAGCCTGTTAATTGCTGGAGGCCTTTTTTAAAACTGAATAAAATATAATAGTAGCCAGAATGAAATAGAAAAAGATGTCACCGGTACAGAAGGGTTTAGTGTGCATTGGTAGTTATTATAATTTAACCATTGATGTTTTGCATATCCATACTTAGTTATAACAAAATGTATGTTTTATGAAAGTTAGTTGTCATGGTGTGTAATTTATTTTCTCGTATTTCCTATGTTTTATGTAGAATTTCTAGTGAACATAGCGCATGGTGTCAAGTGGCAAATAATGAAATTGTGAAGTGATGAATTGTCGGAACCCCTTTGAATAATTTCTTAAAAGGATTTCGTAGTCCATTAGTTTCTTTTTTTCCTTGAACAAATCACTGTTAAGGTTCTAGTTTTGACATTTCTGCAGCCATTGCATATGATTGGATATAGTTTATAAAGTCTCGCTCTAAAAGAAACAAAAATGGTTTGGTGTGATAAGCTATGGCTAATAAGGCACTGCAGGATCAGCTGCATATGCAATTTCCTATACCTACCACACGATAGACATGGAGTGATTTCACCTATAAAATAAGCAGGTATAATAATTATTTCATATATGAATCTTATTGATAAAAAGGAGACTCTTCCGATGTCAACAGTATTGGCTTCGGCGCTGGTTCGCAAATACAGACACAGGAGGGTCGGCCTAAATATTAGTCTATAGCACTTAATGTATCTATATCCATCAGTATATACATATATATATATATATATATATATATATATATATATATATATATATCAGTAGATCTACATATTTATATACAATAACAATTTAATTAGTAATTTAATAAGCAATATTTTGTAGCTCACTTGAATTTAATAATCTCCATAATACAGCACCTCATTATCTTAAGAGAAATTACGGGTGGAGACCTGCTTTTTTGTTCTCCTTTTCGCTTTTACTGCCTTGTATCCATTCAGTCTCATTCAGCCTACTGCTTTAGGACTTTTTATCCCCAACCAGGTGTTGATTTATTTCTGGCGAGCGATAGCAAGCCAGGTTTGTATGGAGAATCCGGCTTCGACGGAGACATTCTTCTATCGAAAAATTTACATATTTAGCCTGCTGTCAAAACGCATTTTTAAAAATATGCTGGCTCGCTATCACTCGCCAGGAATAAATAGAAATTTGGATGTGGACAAGTCTTAGACAGTAGGCTGAATGGGGCCAAATGGATACAAGCCAGAGAAAGAGAAAAAAAGAGAAGAAAACGCAAGTCACCCCCCTTAATGGAACTAATATATAAGGGTTGCTAATTTGCCACCAGAGATTAAATGTTCATTTTAATGGAAGACTTACATTAGGTAATTCATGGCTGCTGTTTGGTGAGTTTTAATTAACTCTAGTAATTTACGAGTTTATATTTGCATCGAAAACGGAGAGAGCAAAGCTATTACTCTAGAAAAGCAATAAATATGACTGTTCAACATTACTTCATGGAAGACAAATTAAATAATGCTTTCACGGATTAATGATGGCTAGTTTTAAATTTTAAAATGGTTAGTTTTTAATTTCAAAATAGTTTTCTATTAAATTTGAATCGTTAAATGAGATGTATGTTTCAGTAGTTTGTTTTAAGATTGTGTATATTTGATTCTATCCAAAACTCTCTACCCTCCTATTTTATTCTATCCAAAACTCTACTCTCGTACTTTCTCTAGCCATAGTATCGTATTTAGGCCTTTTGTCCCTTTTTTTTAAACAAAATATGCAATGTCTTACTGAATTCAATTTTGTGAATACATCCAGTGTATGTCGTCTACTTGATGTAACCTATGTGTTATCGTACATGCATACATAAGAGTTTAAAGACAGTTTTGTCCACAAAGAATGTGGTTAGTCTCACGTCCTAAATGGCGGTTTTCCAGGCGGCCCTGTCAAAGGCTGCCTCTGTTTTCAAGTTCTTTATTTTGAGATCGTACCGGAGTACCTGAACCCAAGTCATTCTAGGTCTACCTCTATGCGCAGCACCCCCCTCGTTCAATTTGGCATTTTTTCACCCAGTTCTGATCATCCATTCTCTAAGTGTCCAAACCAACCAAGTCGGCTCATGCGGATCACCATTGACACTCCTTCGCCTTCTCAATTCCTCGCTCGATACCCCGTCTCTGAGATTAACCCCACACATCCATCTCTCCATTCTCTTTTTGTTATGCGATGTTATAACTTAACGCGCTTTATAGCAGTTCCTTTTTTCACCTTAGGAAAAGATGGGAACTGTAGATATTCAACTGGAAGGCTACACAACTCGCTTCAATATTATTAATCTCATATCACCTACCTACCTATGTTCACCTATGTGGAGTTCGCCACTCTTGCTAGTGGCACCGAAGAGCGCACCACCCTTCGTTGTTGTTTGAGAATTGGTGCAGCAGACTATTCGAAGAGGTGGAGCACACCCTTGTGAAGATGGGCTCGTCTGGCACTTTTTGTAGTTCGACATAGAGAGGTCTCTTGAAGCTGTCTAACGAGACACCTCTCATGTCTCTCACTCGCCGCGGGAGTTTGTTGAAAAGACGTGCTCCTCTATGTGATAACCAGCCCTCTCGCAGGGAGCCCATAGCCCCCGATTTATCATCTTGGGGATCTCGCATTCCCAGCCTCTCCTATCATTGAATTTCATTGCTATTGGTGTATGTAGATATGGTACAAAAGCCTCTGCGATTTTCCACGTATATATTATTAAGTATTGTTCCCTTCTACGTTCCAATGAATATAGTTTGAGTGATTTTAAGCGATCCCAATAGTGTAACTGTTTTACTGAGTTTATATGTGAGGTGAAGTTCCTTTGTACACTTAAGTCATTAATTTCACCTAATTTGTATGGGGATGTTAATATGTTACAGTATACTAGCCGCGGTAGCACCAGGGATTTGAAGAGTGTTATCATAGGCAATTCACCGCGAGTTCTAAATGTTCGTAGAATCCAATCTGTTACCCGTTTCGCAGCTGCAACTTTGACCTGGTTATGTTCTTTGAATCCCATATTTTCAGACATTATCACCCCAAGGTCTTTCACATGTCTTTACATTCTATTATGCGATTGGATTCTGCTATGTAACTTGTGCTCTCTTTAACGAAATCCTTATCTCCGTATCGTATTAATTGAAATTTGTCTTCATTAAATTGCATGTTATTTTCCCTGGTCCACTGGAACACCTTATTTATGTCTTCTTGCAGCCGGCCCGTGTCTTCCTGTGTCTTTACCATCATACTCGGTTTCCTGTCATCCGCAAAGGAGGATACTGTACGGTGTCTTGTGTTGGAATCTATGTCACTTATTAGAATGAGGAAAAGAAGGGGCGCTAGTACTGTTCCTTGGGGAACTGAGCTTTTGACGTCTGAAGGCTCAGATGTTACTTGGCTTAATGCTACTGATTGTTTTCGGTTCACGAGGAAGTTGTATATCCACCTTCTGATTTTACCTGTTATCCCTTTTGCTTTAAGTTTGTGTGCAATAATACCGTGATCACATTTATCAAATGCCTTAGCAAAATTGGTGTAGATGACATCCACGTTTTTCTTTTCTTCTAGGGATTTAAGAATTCTGTCTTAGTGTTCCAATAGTTGCGAGAGACATGATCTTCCTGCTCTGAACCCATGTTGACCAGTGTTGTGTAGTTAATTTTTGTCCATAAATGTTTAGATTTTGCCCCGCAGCAGGACTCGCTCGAAAATGTTAATGATGTGGGAAGTCAGAGCTACTGGGCGATAGTTTTTTGGTAGTGCTTTACTCCCTCCTTTATGCAAAGGGGCAATTATTGCGTTTTTCAAACTATCCGGTATTTCTCCAGTGTCTAGACTCCTTCTCCACGTTATAGCCAGGGGTTTTGAGAAGTTTTCCTTACATTTCTTTATTAGGATTGAACTCCACGAGTCCGGGCCTGGTGCCAAGTGGGATGGCATGTTGGCGATGGCTTCTGCTATATCTTTTGGTCCGAAATTAATGTCCAGAATCTGGGGGGTTTCCGTGGGGGGATTATTCAAGAAAAATTCATTTTGGTCTCTGATTGCTTTTGTTTCGTCAGGCTTACTGAAGGTTTTTTCATACTGTAGACGTAATAGTTCACTCATTTCCTTTTTGTCCCCTGTGAATGACCCATCATCTTTACTTAGTGGGCCGATGTTTGATGTAGTTTTAGTTGTATAATTAGCGTATGAAAAGAAGTACTTGGAGTTTTCCTTTATGCTTGCAATAGCTTTGCTCTCCTCTTCTATTTGTTGTAGCTCATAGGAGATTCTTAGTCGTTGTTCAATTTCCACAATTTCTCTATCTATTTGGATCTTTTGTCTTTCCTGTAGACTTTGTTGTGTGCGTCTTTGTGTTAGTAATTTTCTTCTGTACAGCTTCCTTCTTTCCCGTTCTTGTTTGCTTCTTCGTCTTGTTTGTCTTTCTGGTATGTGGTGGCTACAAATTTGGGTCATGGTTTCCGTTAATAGGACTAGGCATTCTGATGGTGTCCGGTTGTTAATTAAATCTTCCCAGTCTATTTCCTCCATTTCTTGGTTTACCTCTTCCCACCTAATATTTTTACTATTGAAGTTAAATTTGTTGAATGGACCAGTTTTTGGTCTAGTTTCTGAGGTGTTCTGTACACATGCTATGGTTGTTTTGATCTCAATTAATTTATGATCTGAGTATGTTGTGTCCGATATGTTAACACTGTGTACTAGGTTGTCATTATTAGTGAAGACAAGGTCTAAGATATTGTTTTCACGTGTGGGTTCGGTAATATGCTGGTTAAGACTAAAAAAGTCGCAAAGATTAAATAGTTCTCTTGCATTTGCTTCTCTGGCGTTTATCGACACTACTTGGTCTTCTAGTTGCCTCCACTTGATGTTTGGAAGGTTAAAATCTCCTAACCACATAATATTTGGTGTCGGGTTTCCCAGGGCTTCCACTTCTGATTTTATCATGTTGAGCTGGGTTTTGAATTCTTCTAAGGATGAGTCAGGAGGTCTGTATGTAACAATAACTACTAGGTTTAGGGATTCTATTTTAACTCAAAGTATTTCTACTACTTTGTTACTGTTATTTAGAAATTCAGTAGATATCAGCGAGTCATGAATGTACAAGGCTACACCTCCACGAGTTCTATGCGTTCTGTCCGCCCTATGTAGGTTATAACCAGGAATCCATACTTCACTATCTGCCTGATCCTTAATGTGGGTTTCTGTGAGAGCCGCAAATATAGCGTTTCCTTCTTCTAGCAGGCCCCTAATAAATGGTACTTTGTTTGTGGTTCTATTTTTAAGACCTTGGATATTTGCAAACAAGACTGGGGAGGGACTACTATGTGTACCTAGTAGTCCTCGGGGGATATTTGGTGTTGTTCGTAGAGCACATCCTTGTGCCACGCTCGGGAGGACAGGAATACACAATTGAGGTTCACGTTTTATTTCTTAGTAGCTAGGGTACAATCATAGAATAAGAATAGTCTCGTATATATAGTGATGAGCTCGGATCAATCATACATAAGTAATAGTATAGATATAAATAATCCTGATCAATATACCTTCAGGAATGGATAAAATAGGATCATAAAATAGTATATATAAATAATATAAATACACACAATGTTACTACATTAATCACAATATAAGTAAACACAGAGGTTGGTCTCAAAACCATAAATAATATCCTGATGGTAAACTGGCAACCGCGAGGTATCTTGCCGAGAGGTTACTGCGATAAGGTTATATGGAACTTAGGATATTAAATGATGGGTGAATAACTTTTGTGACGTCTACCAGCATTGGCAGAATCGCCTCTCGTTGGCCACTAGCGCTCGCCAGGGACATCGAAATGGGCTACAGTTATCAGAGAATGTTGTTCTTTCTTTCCTAGTAATCGCATTGTCACAGACAGCCCAGTGGTGGTCTTTGTTTTCGTCTGTGACAACGGGAAGTATTTTATATCATTAATAGAATACAAGATGCATTGTGTAAAGTTAAGGAGAAAGAGCGATGTAGGCAGCGTGGTGGTAATATGTGAGTGTGTATGTATGTGCTGCCTCCCTCGCTCGGAGGAGTTTTCCCGCTCGCGCGCGGGCTTTCCGATGCCCTTGATTGGCTGGCGGATCCTGGCGCGTCTTAAAGACGCCTGCTGTCTTGTGACGTCTCGGATCGTGATTGGCCGACCATCGCGCCTTTGCGGGCTCCTGTGTAACTAACCTCCACGAGGGTTCCCAGGAGCTGTCCTCGTCAGGACAGGCTTGGCGCGCGTGCTTCTAACATCCCCTTGCATACTCTCTCCCGATCACCCCCTTTACCACTGTTTCTCTCACTCGATTCTCTCTTTCCATACTCTAACCTTTATTAACTGCACAACACTCCCCTTGGGTTCTGCATACGGTTTCCATAGCCGGCCCATTGTATTGCATGCGCCGTCCTCAGAGATATTTACATGTACTTAGAATAGGTTTGAGGGTTCTTAGTTAGTATAGGTTAAGAACTTTGTGTGTCTCCATTATTGATTTAGTGTTTCTGCTCTTTTATTTAATGCTAGACTGGGATAAGGTAACTGTAGTCGTTGTCTCCGATGTGTGTACGGTTTGCCTATACCTACACGACTTCGACCGGTCCTGTGGTAGTCTGGGTTGTCTTTTCGGTTGCGTCCTTTGCGAGTGCAGCATTGTGTTGACTGAGGGTATTGGCCTGTTCCAGTTCCACACTTTGCTGCCTCTTTGCTTGTCTTTAGAGGGTCGCCAGGATAGAACCAGATACTTGTGATCTGGATCTATCAAGAGAGCACCCTAGTCAATTAACGTAACTTAAAGGATGCAGTCTTAAGGACATCGCTAGGCTACGAGCCTGTCTTGCTCAACCCCAGTTCCTTACCTAGAGTATCCCAGCTAGACATTATTAATCGAGTAGACACTTGTTAGTATTTAATATAAGCTCTTCGATATGTGCGCATTATTATTCACAGCATATATTAGTCTAGGTTGTTGCTGAGCCACACAACCATATCAGACTGTTTCGTTGATGAGGAAGTACTTCTTTTAGTGTCGAGCATTGCTACCGTTGCGCATTTATAGTATTCTCGTGTCAGTTAACATTATATGTCCTACCTTTTAGTGTATTCGATTTACACGTGTGGTGTCCTGCCTCCTGCCTTTATATAGTTTAAGATACGAGCATCTTATGAGCATCAGACTATCTTCAGAAGTTTCCAGGTCTATGCTGTAGGACTATACTTCACTTTCTTTCAGATAGGAGTGAAGAGTTTATTGTTGTTTAGAGTAACTGTATTGAAGCATCTTTTTTTAGTATTAAATTTTGCAGTGATTTAATTGATCTTTCCATAGATTACGTAATTATGCATTTTAACGTAACTTGCATCTTGTTTGTTATCAGGCTATACCAGTGTGGGTTAGCCTGAAGTAGAGTACATTTATGCCCAGTTAATATAAGTTCGAGGGTTTGGATCTAGCGTACCGTTGTTGCATAGTGCCCTATTACTAGTCCAATCGTTAAGTGCCCTTGTTTTATTCGTAGTCCCGGTCGGTCGTAACACTTTTACACTAATTCAACGTATACAAGAGATAAATCTCAAATAACTGTCAAAATAATGAATATAAATAATACAATAGTCGGTATGCGTGACCGAGATTCTCGTTGGGTGAGAAGTTAATGCGACCGTGAACGATAGGAGTTAAAATCAATAACTCTAACAATGCTTAACATGAGTTTTAAATCAGGAAGTGTAATATTTAGAATAGTCTAACTAAGAGGGTGACATGTAAACACACTCTGTGAACGACTTATACATGCAATCACATACTCAGCTAATAATACATCTAACAAGATCTGAATGAGCGTTCACTGGAATTTACGTATAAGGTGCATGTATATAATCCCGAACAAATGTATGTATATTTCTTATCCAGATTATAGGAAACTATCTTCCAAGAATTATATATAAATTCCACGTATAAGGTATGCTCTGTTCACTAAAAACAAGTGACGGTAGCTAGGAGAAGAGAATCGACAATCTCTAAGAGTACGTTATTATGAACCCAAACATATCTTGTTTAACCCTTTGCTAATTATCATCAAAAACACTTTATCAAACAAGAGGCACTTAAATTATTCAGGTAGAGAAGTAGGAGCCCATGAGAGGATATGGCGACACGTGGTGACCGCGTATGTTGTCCAATCCTGCTGACGCCAGGGGACGTCTTCCTCACACACTCGTACTAGAAGATAGACTCTCTAGCTCGATCATACTGCACTTCTTCGGGATCACTAACACTGTCTTTGGTTATACGTTTTAAGGGGATATTTGCCTAACCCCTACGGAAGTATTTCTCCGAATCGAATGTTTACGATTAAGCACGTTCGCCCAGGAGGGAGAGGTACCCGAAAGTCATTTCGATTTTGCCTACCTAACTCTTGGCCCGAGTAGGTGATATTCAGTTTTAAATTAGGTGTACAGGTGTGGCATTGCGGAATATAAGAGGCATGCGAGATACAGTTTTTTTATTTATGCTAAGGTTATTAAGGTTCCTAAAATTATGTTAAAGATATCGTTATAATGGTGAATACATTCTTTGTCTAATAATATTGGTTTGATGTATGGAGATGCCTTGTGGGTTGGATGATAAATTAATTTCTGCTTTGGCTGCAGACAGGTAATTTGTGGGTGATGTGGAGGGGATTTCTAATGAGGGGGAATAGGAGAATTTTGCTTGCTTTCCCTCTTCGCTGTTGTAGTGCGACACTTGACGATCAGGTTGGAAATGAGGAAACTGAAGGGGTTGGTGGTGCATTTCCATAAACATTTCCTCGCTGTAGTCCAAGTCTGGCTCGGGTAGGGAGATGTCTCGATGCACGGGGAGCGGCGCGTGTTGGCCAGGTGTGTAGATGCCGTGATGACTGGGGAGCGGCTCGTTTTGTCTCGCATTGGTACCATCGTGCTCTTTAACTTTTTGCTGGAGGTGGGGAGACTTGCACTTGTGCGCTCTGCATTTTATGGTTGCAATGCGGCATTGTAGGTTTTGCTTCTCTTCTTGATACGGGAGCAGGTACTTGAGGGGTTTTGGCTTATGTTGGCCAAACCCCGTCACTTCACTTGTCATTCCGTTCCATTCTATTGATATCTGTCTAGAGTTTTTAGAGGCGGACTCCCGTTTGAACTGTTTTATGCAGACGATTTAGTTCTAATAGCTGACTGTGTGCAAGATGCTGAGGCCAAATTCAGAGAGTGGAGAGAGGGCATGGCGAGCAAGGGTTTGAGAGTCAATATTAACAAAACCAAGATTATGCATTGTAGATTGAGACGAGGCAATGTGGAAAAGAGCGGTGCATACCCATGTGCAGTGTGTGGAAAGGGAGTGGGCGCTAACTCAATTCAATGTAGTATCTGTCTATGTTGGGTACACCATGGGAGTAAGAACTGTAGTAGAATAAAGGGACCCCTGCCGAAGGATAAGTCAGAAATAGAGAAATTTGAGTCCGTAGTGTGCAAAGGCGAGCTTGTGTTAGGTGATGATCCTGTGGCTGTGAACTTTGGAAATGAGTCTTTGGAGCTGGTGAACAAGTTTTGTTACCTAGGAGATACCATCTCTGCCGGTGGTGGGGCGAGGCTGCCACTGTTGCTAGAATTAGGTGTGGCTGGGGGAAGTTCAGAGAACTGATGCCTATCCTGACCATGAAAAGAATGCCTCTCCCCCTGAAGGGAAAGGTGTATGCCTCATGTGTTATAAGTGCAATGACGTATGCCTCAAAAACATGGGCCGTTAAAGTAGAGGATGTCAACAGCATGGAGCGTAATGAGATGAGAATGGTGAGATGGATGTGTGGGGCCAGGCTACAAGATAGAATAACAAATGTTGAGCGGAGGAGACGTTTAGGTATAAAGAGTATTAGCGAGGTGATGCGTACAACTAGACTGGGATGGTATGGACATGTGGAGAGAATGGATGAACAACATTGGGTGAAAAAATGCAGGTCTGTGATTGTGGAGGGAGTTGCACCAACGGGCGGACCGAGGAAGACCTGGGATCGGACTATACGTGCCGATCTCAAATCCAAGAACTTAAACAAGTGAAGCAGCCCTTAACAGGGTTGCCTGGAATGCCGTCATTAGGACAAGAGACTGAAACTGCACTAATGTGTGGAACACTCAGTCTTAAAATGTTATGTATGTATCTTCCGCTTTAACCGGCCAGCTCTCTAAACTTTCCCCTGCCACTTCTGACTCTAGCAATGGAGCTAGCTTCAGTGCCACCTCCGGCGGAAACCTTATCGCCCAGGTAGCAGAACTTATTCACACATTCCAGCGTTACACTGTAGAACTAAAAAACTAACATGCGGGTCATTTAATAAAAGATCTCCCTTGCACATTCAAAGTCTATGATTCTTGTCAAAGGTCTTCTAGCTCCAGTACATCTCTTGTGTACCCAGTCACTACAGACGCAACATTGAATTAAGTTACTTCCCACCTCTTTCCCACATACTGCACATGGATAGTCGCCGCTTCTTTCTATAGTTCCACGCCCTACTCCACTAATCATGACCTTTGTTTTATCTATGTTAACTCTTAGACCCGTATTCGCCATACCCTCCCATCTTTTGAACTTTGCCTCTGCTTCCTGCGCACTATCTGCGATCAGAACTAGATCTGCATATAACAGCTCCCATGGGAGTCCTGTCCTAAAGTCCCATGACAGAGCCTCCAGGACCATTATATTCTGGCGACTATAGACGATTTTGTACAGCTTAGTGTTACGACCGGCACAACGAAATAAACAAGGGCACTTAATATTGGACTACAAGATAGGCTAGATTGGCAACAACGGTACGTTAATTCCAAACCCTCGAACTATTAAGCCGGTGAACAAAACACTTAAAACCCTAAAGAGTTAATCAACTGGATAACGTGGTATCAATTAACTGGTTAAGTGTACTTCTACAAAGGCTTTCCGGTGACGGCAAAGCCTACTCACAACAAGAGTAATTACGTTAATAAAAAGCTCTCCAGTAATAACAATGCTTAAATAAACTATGACAAGATTTAATAAAAGGTTATATGCTTAAGTTATATATCCTTAGTGTGAGTCTGAACTCAACACTAAACTCTTCAATGCTCTATGAAAACACTTGAAGTCTAGTCCTACAGCAAACAGATATGGAATCTTCTGAAAACGTCTGATGCTCTAAGATGCTCGTGGAATATAGAACAGAAATAATGCAGGGGTAGGACACCAAAGCGTGTATCTTAAATACACCAATAAGTAGGATACATATATATAACAAGGGAGTGCAACAACTCTGTGACAGCACTAACAACAGCCACTCAAAAACAGTACTTCCTTAGCCAACGTAACAGCCATACTGGGTTGTGCACTATGCATCAACCTAGGCTAAAACAATATGTGAATAATTCCTAAAACATACGCAGTTAAAGTTAATAAACAATATGCTGTCTTTCTTACTAATAAAGTCTAGCAGCGGTATAAAGGTACAGGGAGTCTAGGCAGAGCTCAAGCATGCTCGCAGCCTACTGTCTCCCCTGAACAGATTTCCCTTATCTTACGTTAAGTGACTAGGAGGCTCTCTTAGTAAGTCCAGATCTCAAGTATCTGGTCTTACCCTGGCGCTCCTCAAAGATCAACAAAATGAGTTAGCAAGCATACAAGCAAGAGTAGGCAAACGCCCTTCGCTTGTATACTGCTAGGCTCGCAAAGGAAAATATGCACAAGGGTGTACTACAGGCTACCTAGCTCCGTCGAAGTCGTACAGGCTCTGACTTTGCACATACATAACACAGACAACGACCAAAGGTACCCTCCACTGTCTAGCATTAAATAGTAATAAAGAACAACCAAATAATTAGAAGCACCCAATAATATGAATCCATATGACTATGATTCTGATAACCTCTAAAGCTAGTGCAAAACATATATGTGAGAACAGGCGCTGGTAATACGACTGGCCGACTATGGAAGTCGTATGCGAGAACCAGAAGGGACGGGTAATTGAATAAAGATAAGAAGTATTGGAAAGAAGGAGTTCAGAGAGAGAAACAGCAGTAAAGGGGGTTAGATGGGAGACAGAATGCGAGGGACGTCTAGGACCAAGTGCACGATACCATGCTCTGAGGAGAGAAGAGGGTAGGAGCCCGACCACTGGGCAAGGAAGGCGGCGACCAACCACAGGCCACTACTGTTACGATCCAGGTTCTCAAAGACACAGGGTTCTTCAACATGGACTAGATAATGGCAAAAAGCAACAACGGTAACACTAGATCCAACCCCTGCCTTAAACACTGGAAAACAAAACACCATTACCGCCCTGAGTCGTGCCTGGACAACGAGGTATCCTATGACTCCGTAACTGGTGCACACACACTAGGCTGACGCTCAATGAAACAGCCTATTCTCAAACAGTAAAAGATTACTCGATTATGTTACACAAAGAAAAGATAGTTAACGTGATTAATTAACGTTACGGTAGATACTCAAATAACTGGCACTCCTGTATTAAAGAAAGTGCAATGCAACAAGTCCTGCAACATCAACTGGAAACTTCTGAAATAAGTCTGATGCTGGGAAGATGTTCGTAAAGAATCTTGAACAATTATAATGCAGAATACAGGTCACAATAAATGCTAGGACATATAGTAATAATAGGCAGGCGAATAATAAAGACTGCGCAAAGGTAGTAATGCTCGACAACTAAAGATATGCTTCGTGACATAACGCAACAGCCTACTCGGGTTGTGCAACTCAACAACAACCTCGGCTCAAAAGTGGAGTGAATAATAATGCTGCATACATATAATAATGGGGCTTATCTCTAACCAGCGTCTGCTCAGTTAATAAAGTCTAGCTGGGGTATCAAGGCAGGGCAACAATGGGCGAGCATGCGGCTCGTAGCCTAACGTTGTCCGAGGGTGGTATAATGAAGATTACGTTATATGACTGGGATGCTCTCTTGATAAATCTAGGTCTCTAGTACCTAGCTCTATCCTGGCGATCCCCCAGAAGTCAACACAAAGAGGCAGCACTATGTTGTGAGGGATAGGCTATGGCCCTCTCACACCACAGCGCTGTGCTCGCAAAGTAAACCAACCGAAGACAACTTAGGCTCCCACAGTACCTGTCGATGTCGTGCAGAGCTTCGCTAACACTGCACACATCGGAGACAACGACACAGTAACCTTACCCCTAGTCTAGCTTTAGATAACCAAGCAGAATCACTCAACACTGTGCAAAGGGAGACATATACCGGTCTACAACCTTCCCGAGAGAGGGCACATACGGAAAAGTCCGTCTCTCTAAACCTCAATAAAGCATAATACCTCCTTAACCTAATACATGGAAATATCTGAGACCTTCGCGTACAATACGACTGGTCGACGGTGAACGTCTATGCTGAAACCAGAAGGGATGTTGAGTTTAATAAAGATTAGAGAATGAGAAAGGAGAAGTCGAGATAGTATGCAAAGTAGCGAGTATGGGGACAGAATTGCAAAGGATGTAGGTGATACGCGTGTCAGGCAAGCTCTGAGCTGGTAAAAAACACGAGGCAGCGACGGGAAGGGACTAGTTGACCACCCGGCCGTCAGCGCCCAAGCGGGCCGCGTCATAGCTCACCACGCTGCTGGGTGTACTCCTTCACACTCTCTCGCTCGCCTCCCACACAAGCAACATTTATATTACAGCGAATATAAAATATAAGGCGCGGCCACACACCAAAACAAAGACCACTTCTAGACTGTCTGTGGCAACACGACACTAATGAAATAAAGCAGATCATTCTAGGACAACTGTAGCCTATCCCCCCATCCTGGCGAACGCTAGCGAGCTGCAATGCCCCACGCAACCATTCTGCTAACGCCGGGAGGCGTCACACTACGTCACAGGAAAAGCAGACGTCATAGACCACGGTATGCACGCCGACCAATAGCGAGCGGGTGGCCCACCGAGCGAGGAATGCACACGTTCATACGCACACAAACTGCCTCCTCGCTCTCAAACACACACTCTCACACGCTGCATGTTATAATCATTACTATGGATATAAAATACTTCTAAGTGTCACGGACAAGAATAAAGGCAAACACTGATCTGTCTGTGACAACACGAATACTAAGAAAGAAAGAATATCGTTCTACGATTATTATAGCCCATTTCACTGCCGTGGCGAGTGCTACCGAGTCACGAGTACATTCTTGCAAGCTGGCCAGCGTAACATTAGGAACCCCGTCTATTCATTGAAAGGCTACAAACTACTCAATTAATCCTTTTAGCTACCTTATATCCTTCCTAAGCTCCATAAAATCTTCTGATTATAGCTAGAATTAAATATAAATTACGTTGCCTGTACAGTAGGGGTTAATGAGAGGTCGCGAGGACTGTACAGTACAGTACGGGTTATTCAACTTGAGATACAAGCGTTCATTAAAGGGGAAGTGTTTATTTTTAGGTAGATAATTTCATATATTTATTATTTCATATATTCATTATTTTAGTTTCCTCCTTAGACCTCCATCAAACTTTAAAACAAAAATCCATTATATCCCCCTTCTAGATATATCTGTAAATTTTTCGGTAGAAAAATGTTCCGGCCTTCCAGAATTACAGGCTCACTATCGTTCATTGAAAAAAAAAAACTAAGTAACACGAAAGGTCTTAATATTGACAAAGAAATGGGGCGAAAGGTCTTAACATCAAAAAAATTAAAGGCAAATAGTGATCCCTGCAATTCCTTCACCCACTGGTATTGTCTAATTTGTATTAAATATTATCATTAATGTATCGGAATATGTATAATTGTATTATGTACTTTCCTTTTAGTATCGTGCACCAGGCAAGATCATGAAATTTAATTTACTTCGGTTTTAACACTAATTTGAAGGCGTTCCTCTACAATATTCTTCCATAGTCCTAATATAATTTACATTGGATTTTTTTTTTTTTTTTATCCTCGTTCCGTCTCTCCTTTATATTTGTGCATACATTACATGGTATATTGTGCATTACACTGCACATGTTGACAACCGACCTGTTGGTATAGTGAAGGTAGAATTTTGTATTACTGTGGTTGTAGTGGTAGTTCCCTACGCTTCCTGGCCGAACACCCCCGACCTCCTAATATAAGGAAGGCCACGGCCGAGACCGGGTTTTCCCACAAAGTTTTCAAGGTGTACGGTGTTACTGGCGAAAGTGGATGCGTGTTATGCAGTCTTCAATTATGTGTTTGATAGTTTGCGGTGTTGTTACAACCCGGACAGGTGTCCTGGACGGAGTTATCCAGCCTCTTCTGATAACTCAAAAGGGCTGGATGGTGCCAACATCGTAGCCTAGCCAGGTGAACTCTGTTTTCACGGGAAACTAGGGTTTCTGAGGGATGGACTTAAAGGGGCCGTGCATGTAGCTGAGTGTTGTCTTGGAGTGACTGGATGGATCGGTGGGTGTTATGGTATGGATATGCTTCTGGAGGCTGGCTTGGGGTGGGCAAGGGGGGAGTAAAAATGGTATTTGTATGATAACGAGTGCTAGGTGTTTTGAAGTTTCTTGGTGTGTGTCGATGTAGTGTAGTGGGTGGAGTTGGCTTGTGGAGGCTGCGGCCAGAAATTGTGTACCTCTCATATCAAGGTGATCAGTGATTTTGAGTACTTTCAGTTTCATGGCGTAGGTGGTCTGTGTGTGGTAGGTGTGCAGTCAGTAATTATTTTTAGGGCTTTGTTCTGTAGGGTGTTGTGACGCTCCTGCATAGTAGCCACGTGCGGGCATGCGCGCGCGTCGGCTGCCCAGCCATTTAGAAACCGGCTGGCGGCAGCGTATATATCCTACGACAATGTAACTAATGTCTGGGATATTCTTATGTTGTTTCACAGCTTGAAGATGCCCTTATTCTTAACCAACGCATTTTAGTATATTTTATTCTCGATAGTTGATTGTTTCATTATAATATATAAGATGTAAGTCTAGTGAGAGTGGGAGGAGACGAGTGGGAGAGAGGACCGGCTGGGGGACGTTGCTTCGCGCGGAGAGTCCAGCTTGGGACGAGCCTGATGTTGCCATATGCATTTGATCGCAATGTTAGGCTTAGTTTCGACTCACGCAAGGGGTAGAGGATTTTGACCCGGTAGGGCCTTATGCAGAGATATAATTGTTAATGAGACCTAGGAAGCTTGTTTGTTGTCTCATATTTGGTGGTTTCATGCTTGCTAGTGTGTTCTTGTGTCAGGTTAGCAGGGCCTAGACCGGAGGGGAGGCTTTTTGCGATCCTTTAAGTAAAGTCTGCTGGTGCGAGTCCTGTGGACCTGTGTGTCTAGCGGGAGAGAGTCAGATACTTGCGATCTGAGTCTCTCAAGAGAGCACCCTTTCAATTAGAGAAATTTGGCGCACAGACTTGGGAACTAGGCTAGAGCAGGTGGCTCAGCCCGGGTATCCGAAGCCTATATCCTTCCGGCTAGACCTCTGCCACCTGGCAGATTAACAGGGGTGTGGCTTAGAGACTCTGGCCCAGTAGGCTTGCCCAACTAAGAGTGAGAACCACCCCAGTATGTGGTTATGTTGCGAGTTGCTGCCTTTATTTAATTATATGAGTTAAGAGTTTTCAAAATCCGTAACTTACTTTCTTTGCTAAGCATCAGATCCTACAGTAGCCGCATCTTGTCTACCGGTACGATGTTTTGAGGACTGTTTGAATTGTTTCTGCAATTTAATTCCGTGATGTGTTGCAGAGAGGTTGTTGTTGTTGTTGTTCCCCAAGCATCAGCTAGGAAAGGCCCTAGAAAGCCGCCTTTGGCGGGGGGGATAGCTCCCCTATTTCAACCCTTTTCGGGGTTGGGCACCCGCCAAGGAGACTGCAGAGAGGTTGGAGGCCTAAGCAGGGCTTATGCTGTTTTTCACGGTATACTATTTTGAAGCAATGTTATTAAATAATATGCACATTTGGTTAATTAATAAATTCGTAATCTTCCATGCGAAGAGTATAATGGACATATTCAATAATATTTGCAGTATGATACAAAATACAGAGTATTAAGATATTTATGTCTACCCATAATTCATAAATATGCTATAGCCTGATGAATTTAGGTGCGGACATAATCATACCGGTATATACTATTTATATATACAGTATATATCACTAGAGAGTAGAAAGGATGTAATAAAATACTTACCTTGGTTCAGAGTTATTGAACAGCTTATCACACACACACACAGACACACCGAGAGGCTCTTCGGCAGTGCTCCTTTGATTTCCCTTGGAATGACCTTTGCTTCCGTGGCCGGGGACCCTCTGAGAGTGCTGAACTCATTACCGTGGTAATCCTCTCTGGCATGGAAGCATACATTCCATTTTCTTTCTCTGTCTAATGCAAACAAATCTTGGTTTGCTCACGCTTGTTCTACTGCTGTCTGCAACAAGGAGAAAGCATTCAAACGGTTAAAACTCCAGAATCTCATTCTTCCTATGTTTCTGCCCGGAATCAAGCCAAATCTGTTCTTAGACTTGCCAAACACTCTTTCATTAATAATAAATGCACTGAACTATTCAACTCTAGCTCTTCCCAAGATTTCTGGCATCTAGCCAAAAACCTCTCCAACAATTTTTCTTCCTTGTCTTTCCCTCTCCTTTTCCACTCTGATGTGTTACGACCGGGACTACGAATAAAACAAGGCCACTTAATGATTGGACTAGTAATAGGGCACTATGCAACAACGGTACGGTACGCTAGATCCAAACCCTCGAACTTATATGCCGGCGAACAAAAACACCTATACCCTCCAGGGTTAATCTGCGATACCGGGGTATCCTTAACTGGGCATAAATGTACTCTACTTCAGGCTAACCTGTACTGGTATAGCCTGATAACAAACAAGATGCAAGTTACGTTAAAATGCATAAAAAGGAATCTATGGAAAGATCAATTAAATCACTGCAAGAGTTAATACAATAAAAAGATGCTTCAATACAGTTACTCTAAACAACAATAAACTCTTCACTCCTATCTGAAAGAAAGTGAAGTATAGTCCTACAGCATAGACCTGGAAACTTCTGAAGAAAGTCTGATGCTCATAAGATGCTCGTATCTTAAACTATATAAAGGCAGGAGGCAGGACACCACACGTGTAAATCGAATACACTAAAAGGTAGGACATATAATGTTAACTGACACGAGAATACTATAAATGCGCAACGGTAGCAATGCTCGACACTAAAAGAAGTACTTCCTCATCAACGAAACGGTCTGCTATGGTTGTGCGGCTCAGCAACAACCTAGACTAATAAATGTTGTGAATAATAATGCGCACATATCAAAGAGCTTATATTAAATACTAACAAGTGTCTACTCGATTAATAATGTCTAGCTGGGATACTCTAGGTAAGGAACTGGGGTTGAGCAAGACAGGCTCGTAGCCGAGTGATGTCCTTAAGACTGCATCCTTTAAGTTACCTTAATTGACTAGGGTGCTCTCTTGATAGATCCAGATCACAAGTATCTGGTTCTATCCTGGCGACCCTCTAAAGACAAGCAAAGAGGCAGCAAAGTGTGGAACTGGTACAGGCCAAAACCCTCAGTCAACACAATGCTGCACTCGCAAAGGACGCAACCGAAAAGACAACCCAGACTACCACAGGACCGGTCGAAGTCGTGTAGGTATAGGCAAACCGTACACACATCGGAGACAACGACTACAGTTACCTTATCCCAGTCTAGCATTAAATAAAAGAGCAGAAACACTAAATCAATAATGGAGACACACAAAGTTCTTAACCTACTGTATACTAACTAAGAACCCTCAAACCTATTCTAAGTACATGTAAATATCTCTGAGGACGGCGCATGCAATACAATGGGCCGGATATGGAAACCGCATGCAGAACCCAAGGGGAGTGTTGTGCAGTTAATAAAGGTTAGAGTATGGAAAGAGAGAATCGAGTGAGAGAAACAGTGGTAAAGGGGGTGATCGGGAGAGAGTATGCAAGGGGATGTTAGAAGCACATGCGCCAAGCCTGTCCTGATGAGGACAGTCCCTGGGGACCCTCATGGAGGAGGTTAGTTACACAGGAGCCCGCAAAGGCGCGATAGTCGGCCAATCACGGGCCGAGACGTCACAACACAGCAGGCGCCACAGGACACAGCCAGACACTACCTCCTCGCTCTGAAAGTCTTTCTCATTCCCACGCTGGTACTATTATCACTATTGTTGATATAAAATATAACTCGTTGTCACAGACGAAAACAAAGACCACCACTGGAATGTCTGTGACAATGCGATTACTAGGAAAGAAAGAACAACATTCTCTGATAACTGTAGCCCATTTCGATGTCCCTGGCGAGCGCTAGTGGCTAACGAGAGGCGATTCTGCCAATGCTGGTAGACGTCACAGATGGCACAACCATCACTGCTTCCTCTGACAAAGCTGAACTCTTCGCTCAAACTTTTGCTAGAAACTCTACCTTGGATGATTCCGGTGCTATTCCTCCCTCTCCACCCCCCTCTCTCCTACTTATGCCTAATATCGTAATCTCTTCTAAAGCTGTATTTTCTTCCCTCTCTGGACTTCATACTAAGAAGGCATATGGTCCGGACGGTGTTCCTCCTGTTGTACTTAAAAACTGTGCTTCTGTGCGGACTCCTTGCCTAAGCAAACTCTTTCTCTCTCCTCTTCTTGCTGGAAGTTTGCTCTCATTCAACCTGTCCCAAAAAAAGGTGACCGCTCTCAACCCTCCAACTATCGTCCAATTTGCAACTGCTCTCATCTCTTGTATCTCTAAAGTTTTTAAAACTATTCATGCATCCAAATTTCTTAAGCATTTCTCTTCTCCTAATCTACTCTCAGATTGCCAGTATGGATTCCTTAAGGGTTGCTCTACTGGTGATCTCCTTTCATATCTTACTAACTCTTGGTGATCCTCCTTTCGGGACTTCAGTGAGACATTTTCTATTGCACTACACATACCGAAGGTCTTCGATAGAGTCTGGCACAAATCTTTAATTTCTAAACTAGCCTCCTTCGGTTTCTATCCCTTAATCTGTGCATTTCTCTAATTTCCTTTCCGGCTGTTCCATAGCTGCGGTTGTGGACGGCCATCGCTCACATCCTCATCCTATCAGCTCCAGTGTTCCTCAGGGCTCTGTCGTATCTCCCATTCTCTTCCTAATTTTCGTAAATGATCTTCTCAACTGTACCTCCAGTCCCATCCATTCATACGCAGATGACTCTACCTTACGCTACTCAATTAGTTTTCCTGAACGCCCATGCCAGCAATCCCTCAAAGACAAACGTAATGAAGCAATGCAACACTTATATTCTGATCTAACTACAATTTCCAATTGGGGCAGAGAAAACCTGGTTACCTTTAATGCTTCCAAAACCCAATTTTTTCATCTTGCTACCCGTTCAGAACTCCCAGAGGACTATCCCTTACACTTCAACAATACAAAAATCAATCCTTCATCTTCTCTCAATATGCTCGGTGTCTCTTTTTCTTTGCTCTCACTTGGAAGAACCATATTACCAGTCTTGCTAAGGCAGCCTCCCAGAAGCTGGGTATGCTCAACCGTCTCAAGGGGGTTCTTTACCCCTGCACAGCTTCTTGCTCTGTACAGGGGCGCTGTGCGTCTTTGTATTGAGTATTTTTCACATGTGTGGGGACGATCTTCTCACACCGCACTCCTAGACAAAGTAGAAAGGAAAGCCTTTCGTATCATTACCTGCCGCCCATTCACAAACTCTCTGCAATCTCTCTATTAGCAGCAATGTTTCATCTCTCTCACTATTCTATCGCTACTATAATAATCAATGTTCTTCAGAGCTGTATACCAGTGTATACCACCTCCTCTACGTAAGATACGTAGTACCTGTCTTGCAACACAATCCCACCCCTACTCTGTGCAACTCTCCAACCCAAGAGTGAAATGTTATTCTCAGACTTTCTTCCATTAAACTGCTGAGCTCTGGAACTCTCTCCCAGAATCAGTCTTTCCCTCTTCCTATGACTTAAATTGCTTCAAAATCTGTGTCCAGGCATTTTGGCTCGAACGTCCCTTGATTTTGGCCCTGTCACTCTTTCAACTCTGGTGGAGGCACTCGATACAGGCAGTTCTGCCTTTTGTCTCCCTCACTCACATAGAAGAAAAAAACAAAACACACACACACACGCACGCATGTAATTTTATTGTTCACAGTTATCGCTATACGGCCGACATTGTATTAGTAATTTATAGGGTTCTAATTCAATGGGCTGATAACAAAACAGTTATCCATCCGATGTCGATGGTGTTGTTTTCCGCCAGTATTTGTCACCCGTCCCACTTTTTCAGCATTGCAATATTCTTCTATAATAATGTTGAACTTAATTTTAGATGTTGCGTAGCTTTCATTATATTAATTATTAAATTACACACACACACACACACACACACACACACACACACACGTCTTGATGGCGTAATGGTTAGAGCGTGTAAGTTTTGTATGTGATATCCTAGGTTTGAATCTTGGGAGAATCTCATCTTTTCATTAATTTCATTTGGAGTGTTGTTGGTGTTAAATTAACCCGTTCAGTACCGGTGACATCCTTCTAATTATCTGCTGGCAATGATTAACAGATTGTATTCAGCTTAGGAAGGACATCTAGCAATACTAAAGTTTCAAACTATCTCAACCAACCCAAATAACTACCACAGATCCTTCTTAGGCTGCATAATATCTAAATATAGCTAGAATAATGTCACGTCGCTGGTACGATGTTAAAAATAATTAAACACTTGCGTTGCTATTATGCTACACCTAAAAGATTAAAGGGGTAATACTCGCTTTTTCTGGACCCCCTTCTCCCTCATGTTTAGCATATTAGTTTTGAGGTTTTAAGACGTTGGTTCCGTATGCTTGGCGATTTTGAGACGTTTCGCCTAATTTTTGTTGTCAGTATTAAGACCTTTCGTGCCCTTTAGGTGTCAATTTTTCCTGGCGAGCGATAGCGAGCCTCTAAGTTTAGAAGGAACCTCGGGAAATGTTTTCTACCGAAAAATGTACAAATTTATCTTGAAAATGGGTCAAAGGGTGTATATTTAAGCTTAGTGGAGGTCTAGCGAGGAAACTAAACAAATATATAAAAGATATATAAATATATAGACCAAAAACCAAGCACTACCCCCTTAGCAAAGGAGTTAGTAGTACGATGGGAGAATTTTTGTTTTTTTACCTATTAGCAAATGTTTAAGAGGGAGATAGTCGATTTTTATGGACCCCTTTCTCCCTCGTGTTTAGCCCCATGAGGTTTGACATTTTAAGACGTATGGCCCATTAGTTTGGCGATTTTAACACCTTTAGCTCCATTTAGTTGTCCATCGTGTCATTTAGGTGTATTTTTTCCTGGCGATCGATAGTGAGCCTGTAATTATAAGAGGAACCGGCCTTCGGCGGGGGAAAATTTCTACCGAAAAATGTACAAATTTATCTTGAAGGGGAGTATGTTTTTTTCTTCTAATTTTGAGGGAGGTATAGGGAGGACACTAAAACATAAATTAATAAATTAATTAGTAGACCAAAACAAAAACAGTTACTATAACCCGTTAAATATAGAAATCTCCAGGGTACGCGCTACTCCATGTAATTATATAACTCCCTCTCTATTTTGTCATCACATTTTCTGGAGAAGCTTCGTTAGGGTGGTGGTTTTAATTTAAGTAATTGGAAGAACTTTGACATTATGATAATTTTAATTTCCTTCATTTTATACAGGCATATATTCACATTGTGTATAGATAATGGATTTATTATTATTATGATTATTATTATTATTATTATTACATTTTAAGTACCGGTGACTTATTATTTATTGATTGCAGCTACATTTAGACGATTTTAAGAAGCTTAGGAAGGATATATTGTAGTTACAAGGGTTAATTGAGATAGTTTGTAGCGTTTTAATTGGTAGACGTCCTTCCTCAGCTGAATAAAATCGTCTAATAGTAATCGGAATATAATGGAAAGGACGTCACCGGTACTGTATAGGTTAATGTTATTGGATTGATATATTAATAGTAATCGGAATATAATGGAAAGGACGTCACCGGTACTGTATAGGTTAATGTTATTGGATTGATATAACTGTATAGGTTAATGTTATTGGATTGATATATTAATTAAGTCAGTATATAGTATATGTTCTGTTTAAGGGTCTAGTGCTTGGTTTGTGGCCTATATAATTATTTGTTGATTTATTTTTTAGTTTCCTCGCTAGACCTCTATCAAGCTTTATAAAACACCACCTACACACCCTTTCAAGATTAATTTTTAAATTTCCCGGCCGAAGGCCGGTTCCTTCTTAAATTACATGCTCGCTATCGCTCGCCATGAAAGAAACTCCTAAATGGCACGAACATTCTTAATATTGATGAAGAAATGGGGTAAAAGGTATCAAAATCACCAAACTAATGGAACGAAGTCTTAAAATCTCAAAACTAATATGCTACACTTTCCCCGCCGTATGGTCCTAGTGTACGGTCTGATAGGGTAATGGGATTCCAAATGTAAAGCTCGGTTCACACTAGCCGTTTTACGGTCCGTTTATCGGCCGTACAACAATCATGACGTCAGAGTGAAGTCACTTACAGACATGCTGGCCGTACGTCTCGTGAACCGGGAAACCGTTTCCTAAAATCCGGACCGGACAAAAAGCTAAATTCTATTTATCTTTTCCGGTCCGCACAAGCAGTCCGTTCTGTACTTTGAACATTGAAGTGAAATGTGTGTAATATTTGTATGCTAATTTCCATTAAATTATAGTTAGCCTAATATACGCTATATGTATAATTTGAATGGCAAGGCAAATAGGCAGTTTAATAAGTTACCCTATTGACTGTGTACCTGGCAGCCCGGCACCACCAAAGTTAACACGTTGTACTGCTTCGCGCGCCTCCAGATACAGACAATAAACACCTTGATTATAACTACAGAACAAAAGCATGTTTCTCCGATAAAGACTATTCCCTTCTACAGTGCATATAATTATCTCCAGATACCGTTGCCCTTATACGTTGTTTTTAATCGTGATATGATGTATGACGGTACATTTTAGTAGGCCTATACAAATTAATTGTGAGTGAGTTTTCTTTATCAGTTTGCTAATAGGAGTTAACCACTACACTGGTGATTCAATGATGCACAATATAATAACATGAAAATGGTCACGGAGAGGAACAGAACTTATATAAATATGTGGGCAACTGCAGGCTACATGATAACTTAGTTTCGATATATTTTCCTAATTAATATGCATTGCATTACGGTGGTAGTTCATCTTCGTTCAAAATTAGGAAATAAACACCAATAAAATAGTTTTTCAGTCCATGTTGACGATCGTCTAGTAGGTGTTTACCTTAGCTAGAAAAGTAAGTTCTGCACCCCAGAGTCCGGCCCACACTCTGGAATGAGGCCCACACTCTCCTTTCAACTTTAGCTTTCCGGGTCCGATTTTCGTATGTGACGTCACAGGCCCAAAAAAGGATCCGAAAAAGACTTGTCCTGTGAACTGCGCTTAAGAGATATCAGTGTCTAGTGTTGCCAATTGATCTACTTTCCCGCTAGATAAAGAGTTATTTATATCGATCTAGAGGCAAATGTTTACGAATTTTAGCAATGCTCTAGAGATTTCAGCCATATTAGAGCGACATTCCAGAAATTGTGGCATTATTCTAGCAATTTTAGGCATATATTTACTATCTAGCTGACTTAATTTAGTAACCCTGTGGTCTGTACTGAAGCACCAGTGGTCCTAGGGGGGCGGGGCGGGGGTGGAGCTTTGGATGTTTGGTGGCTGGGTGTATAGAGTACATAATGACCTAGAGAGGAAAGAAGACGCCACAAATCTGTAAATAGGGATCCGCGCGTTCGAGAGATGGCAGCACGATCGCAAAGGGCAATGGGAGGGTAGGGTCCCCACAAAGACATTATATTGACTATCCTTGGTCCCCATAATTCGTAATAATCCCTACCTTGTACTAATAACGCTATTAATGATCAATTGAACGTTATCCAGAGACTCTGCAGACATGATATAGTTAAATAGACATAAGTAGAGGCTACTGTAAAGGCCAGTCATCGTGTAATTGTCGTCATTATGAGGAGGTGCACAGGCAGACCTCCAACACCCGCCATTGTTGATGTGAGATTCGGGAGTTGCCAACATCAATGGTGGGACAAAATATCCCTAGATGTCATAAGTATAAATGTCCAGTTTTAGTGCTACTTTACAAATTAACATCTACATAACATGCAACATAATAATATATATTCAAAATTAGATTTTAATATTGTTGTGTTGCTTGAAGGTATACAGCTTGCATCATATAAGAGTATGTTTTATAGTGTATATTGTGACGCTCACCGCTTCCCCCAGAACCGCATGGCTTACTCGCTAGGACTCGCCAGGGCAGAGAATGTAGCTACAGTCTACCTATCATTGTGTACTTTCCTTCTCGAGAAAGCTTGTGTTGCAGACAGTTCAGAACTGTTCTTTGTTTTTGTCTGTCACAATCCTTTCTATTTTATTTAGTCAATTGAAAGTATTGTGTTAAATAGTTGAATGATGGGAAGGCGAGCGGGAGAGAGAGAGAGAGAGAGACCAGGTGGTGTGACTTGGTGGTGAGTGTGGCGCGTGGCCGGCCCCCTTACATAGGCCTCGCGGGATTCGTTGCCTCCTGCCTAACACGGCCTACTAGGCGGCTGCTTACTGGGCGACTGTCGCGCGCCCTCGTGCCATTCCTGCGAACTGGGACTCCACCCATGCGGTCCCTGGAAATATCCTGGTCAGATCCGTCCCAGACAGCATACTCTAAGCATCTCCCTTGAACTGTCCCACACTCTTGTCTTAGAATCTTTCTCTTCTACTGCCTCTATCATTTCCACTACTTCCTCACCTTTTATTAATATCAATCCCCCTCTGGTTCCCTGCATCCACACCTTGAATTGGTGGCCAGACTGTATTATATGCTGGATCTCACATTTCTTATGTACTAGGCTAAGGTTGAAGATAGTCATTGTCTTTTTGGGAGATTGTATTGCTCGGACTGTCTCCATCAATCACTAATGTTTCTACAGGGTTAAATAATGCTAGACTAGGGATCAGGTACCTTGCTGTTGGTGTTTTCACTGTGTGTAGGCTACTTTTGAGCTGCACGACACTACGGATTCTGTGGGTTACCTGGGTGGATCTTTTGTCTGTGTACCTTGGAGTTTAGACTGTGTAGTGCGTGAGGGCTGCTTGCCTAATCCACCCAACACTGTTCTAACTCTATTTGCTTTTACTTTTGAGGGTCGCCAGGAGGATACTCGATACTTGTGATCGAGAATCCTCAAGAGAGCACCCCTTCATATTAACGTAATCAGGCCGCACAGACCCAAGGTCCACACTAGGCTAGGAGCTGCCTTGCTCCACCAGAATTCTGTACCTTTGCGCATCCCAGCTAGACTTTATTAACCCGGGTAGACATTAGCTGGATTAGATCATATACTCTTTTATGCATACCCATTATTTCTACACAAGCATTTTGAGGTCTAGGTTGCTGTAGAGAGACACAACCAGCATAGACCGGTTTTGTTAATAGGAGTACTACTTTTTCGTGGCGAGCATTATTACTGTTGCACCGCTTATAATATTCTTGTGTCCAATAACATTATAGGTCCAGCCTTTTTGTGTATTTAGCCTACACGTGCATTGTCCTGCCTCCTGCTATTTTGTGGTTCCATTTCCGATACGTTCTTCTTAGTAGCATCCGACATTATTCAGAAGATTCCTTGTTCGGTGCTTGAGGACTTTACAACACTTTCTTTCATAAAGGAGTGACAGATATTATTGATTAAAGTAACGTTAAGTAAACCTTCTTCTTGTTTGCATTAGATCACTCTTGTGATTTAATTAAGTTAACTATCTTTTCCTTGTGTACCATAACTAAGCAACCATATGTTATAGGTAATAGGCTGTTTCAGAGAACATCAGCCTATAGTAGAAGCACATAGATACTGAGAGTTAAGATACCCCGCTATCGCAGATATAACTCTGGAGGGTATATGTGTTCTTTGTTCGACGGGATTATATATCAGGGGTTGGATCTAGCGTTTCCGTTGTTGCATTTATGCCAGTCTAGTCCAATGTATAAGAGCCACTGATTTATACGAGACCCGATCGTAACAAATGGCGACCTAGCTCAGGATTTGGTGAACTGACATATAATTGCAGGTTATTGTGCAGATTTTTCTCACAGTTTAGGCAGTGAACATTTGTTGATTTTGTGGAATATTTTTTGAGGACATGCAAGAATTATTTTTTTAGCAAAGTAATATAGCACTTAAGCTGTCTCCGAGAATTTTTTATTGTGAATATTGTGGTATAAGAGTTTGGGGTACTTCTTTTTTGTGTATCAAAGTGAAAAATCTTCAGTGAGCATCATGTCTTATAGCGGATCAGTGCAGGATGAAGACACAGTACGTGATGTAGAAGCTGAGGAGCAGCAGCATGGGCAGGTTGTTAACTTGGTGAACAGTGAGGAGGATGCAAGGAATTTTTTACAATGGCCTGTTACTTCCGACCGGTTGGTGGGTATGAATCGGTACGGTCTCCAGTGCTTAGCCGCAGCTATCGGTCATGTATGTACTAGTGGCATGACCAAGGATGACCTGATAACGTGTGTGCTGGGTGGGGTGACTGGCGTACGAGGTAGGGTGAGTGCTCAGAGCCCTTTGGCCGAGCCTCCCCTTCACTCGACTCCCAATCCTCCTATTGGAGTACCGACCCTGAGCACGCTTCCGCAGGTGGGTAGTGACTGGCAGGGTGGTTTGCCCCTGGGGGGATCACCGGGTATTTCTAACATCATTGCATCTCCTCCTCCTCCTCAAGGTTTGACCCCGGAGATGCTCTTTCAGCTCGAGATGGCAAAGATGCAACATCAGAGTCAACAGCAGATAGAGCTAGCTAAGATAGAAGAGAGAAAAGAGCTGGCTAGGATGCAGCAACAGACGAGGGAAGCTGAGCTTAGGACTGAACTAGAATCTACAAGATACTGTGCCGACATGGATTTAGAGAAGTCTCGTGTTGAGACGACGGGACAGCGACTCGGTACTGGAAATCGTGCGCATGATCAGTCTCTGTCGCACCTTCTCAAACTGGTCCCTGTATTTGACGAGTCTGGTGTCACAGAGTTTTTCAATAGATTTGAGAAGAAGTGCCGGGAGCATCAGTGGCCTGAAGTTAAGTGGGCGGCCCTTGTGTCATCTAGACTCGTAGGTAAGGGGCTCAAGGCTTACGATGCACTGCCTTTGGAGTCCTGCGTTGTTTATGAGGAGCTCAAGGAGGCTGTCCTGCGGGCATACGAGCTACAACCCGAGACATATAGGTTAAAGTTCCGGGGTGTGACTAAGGGGCGAGACAGTACCTTCTTGGAGCACGCCCGGGACCTGTCCGACGGTATGGGAAACTGGCTCAGATCAGAGAAGACAACTACGTTTGATGAGATGAAACAGTTGATGCTTCTAGAGCAGTTTTATAAGTGTACGGGCGGCGACTTGACTTTAAACCTTAAAGAGAAGAACCCAAGAACTCTCGTAGAAGCGGCAGAGATGGCTGATCGTCGGTTGTCACTAATTCGGGGGTGCGGCTCTGCACAGAGAAACGATGTAGGCGTTAAGGAGCGTTACCCTCCCCCTCCCCGGAATATGAACACACATAAAGTTAAAAGCAATGACACCAAGACTGATCACAAACCTAGCACCGCCCCATTTAAGAAGGGTCAGGGGACTTTTACACCTCAGTATAAGTCCAAGGGGAAATTTGAGTGTTATCACTGTCACAAAGAGGGGCACATGGCAAAAGCTTGTCCGAGCAGACCTCCCACGGCGGCTGTGTCATTGGCTTGCAGCATTGGGGTGTTCCAGAAGTCTTCTGTGTTTGCTGGAGGCATAAGATCAGAGGATGGAGCACCGCCAGTGAAGAAGGATCCGGAAGGCTCGAACCCTGTCCGCGATGCCTTTTGCGACCATAGAGGGCATGGCTGCGTGAAGTGGGGGGGCAAGAAGCACGGGGTACAGCTTTTGCGTGACACAGGTGCCTCTCAGACACTCTTGAAGAATTTCACTGGTAGACCCATAAACGCGGCGCGGGTAGTTGTGGTGCAGGGAGTTAATGCAACTAGGTCATACCCGCTTGTTAGAATGGAGCTTGAATTTGACGGTGTGACTCGCGAACTGGATGTGGGAATCGTGGAGAAATTGCCTGTTGGGGGCGTCGACCTCCTTCTCGGCAATGACTTTGCGGTGCCTGCTTCTAAGGTTTCACCCTTAGTCGTTGCCGAGGAGCCGGCCGACGTGAGTAGGGAGGAACAGGAGTGGGTTGAGAAGTGTCAGGTGCAACCAATGGCGTGTGTTGTAACCAGATCTCTCGCATCCAGGGAGTCACAGCCTAACCAACAGTCTTCAAATAAGCGGAGGAACGGTCACAAGAAGGTGCTGAAAGCTGATACGGTGGAGAGTCTAGTACCAGCAGCGCTTCTCGGGGACTCAGTATTAGCACCGTTATTAGAGTCTGGAGAAGCACCACCACCTGTCACTGAGAGTGTAGAGGCAGGGCTTAAAGAGACTCAGAGGCAGCAACGGTATACACGGAGAGAGCAACGGGATGCAAAGTTCGATGTTGGGGGAGGGCATGAGTTGTTTCGCAAACACTTAGACAGGCTAGCTCCCTCAGATATTCTCAAATTGCAGCTAGAAGACCCGGAGGTTCTAAAGTGTAGTGACGGTGCTGTCGAACTTGAGAGTAGAGAACGAATGTTGCGTAGTCTGGAGTTGGCTGGCCGCAATCTGGTAGGCTCTCAGGCCCTCATGAAGGACAGGTACGACCACAAGGTGAAACTCAGGGAGTTTCACGTGGGTCAGGAGGTGTTGATACTACTCCCTCTTGTAGGTCACCCCTTATCCGCAAAGTACGCTGATCCTTATAGGGTAGCAGAGAAGCTCTTGGACTTAGATTACCTGGTGGCCACTCCAGACAGGCGTAAGAGGAATCAGTTATGTCATGTCAACCTGATGAAGGAGTATGTGAGGCGCCCACCTGAGCCTCTCACTGTCCCCGTGATGACTTTCAGCAGTCAAGGTGGAGAAGGAGAACGGGACAGTCATGCGCAGGTGGATGACAACTGGGATTATCATGTTTCTGCAGATCAGTGGGCGGGAAACACGAGACAGGCGGCTCATGAGGCTTTGCAACACCTACCTGAGCAACAGCGTGTGGCTGTCGAGCGCCTATTCTGTTTATACCCTACTGTATTTGCGGAACACCCAGGCCTCACTACTCATGAGGTGCACGACGTTGACGTCGGAGACCACCCACCCTTCAAATCAGTGCCCTATAGGGTGCCCCCTATTAAACTTCCGGCCCTCCTGGCGGAGTTGGAGTATATGTTGCAACAGGGACTGATCGAGAAGGGGGCGGTAAGGTGGAAATCTCCCGTAACGCTGCAACATAAGCCGGATGGCAAGGTGCGCTTCTGTGTTGATTACCGCAGGCTAAACGGCTTGACTCCCACCAACCCATATCCTCTTCCCCGGGTCGATGACTGTGTAGACAAGATTGGCAGGGCCAAGTTCTTAACCAAGGTGGACCTGGTAAAAGGTTACTGGCAGGTGCCTTTGTCTGAACGGGCGAAAGAGGTGTGTGGTTTTGTGGTGGATGGTGCTACATATCGTTGTAATGTCATGCCGTACGGTCTAAAGAACGCACCAGCGACCTTCCAAAGCTTGATGAACGAGTTAGTGGCTGACATTCCGAACTGTACCGTGTACCTGGACGACGTCATTATCTACGATGACGATTTCAAGAGCCACTGTGAACATGTAGAATCCCTATTTAAGAAATTAAGCGAGGCAAACTTGGTGGTCAACCTGGGAAAGTGTGATTTTGTGCGGGCTACCGTGCAGTATCTGGGGTTCATGGTGGGTTTGGGCCAGGTGTGCCCCCCACAGAACAAGATATTGGCTATTAACCACTTCCCCAGGCCGTCCACCAAGAAGCAGATCATGAGGTTTTTGGGCATGATTGGTTACTACCGCCGCTTTATAAAGGGCTATTCTACTGTGCTGGCTCCTCTGACGGACCTATTGGCCAAAGATAGAAAGTTTAAGTGGGCGCCTGAGTGTGAGAGGGCTTTTTTGCTAGTAAAACACCTGTTGTGTACTCACCCAATCCTCAGGGCCCCGGACTTTAGCCGACCATTCCAGCTGGCAACTGATGCCAGTGGTGTGGGGGCTGGTGCCGTTCTGATGCAATCAGACGAAGATGGGCTGGAGCACCCAGTCAGTTTCTTCTCAAAAAAGTTCAACTCGGCGCAGAAGAACTATTCAGTAGTTGAGAAGGAACTGCTGGCGATTGTGCTAGCGCTCAGGCACTTTGAGGTGTATGTTCCAGCCTATGGACCAGTTGTGGTGATCTACACCGACCATCACCCCCTCAAGTTCCTGAATCAATTCCATAACCGGAATATGAGGCTGACCAGGTGGTCATTAATGTTGCAGGAATACAACCTAGACATACGCCATATTGCCGGTTCTGAGAATGTGATTGCAGATTGCTTATCGAGGGTGGAAGACCCGGGGTAGATCATCACAAGGGTAGCCTCCTACTTTGGTTTGATTAGTATGTTTACGTCTGGTGCTTGTTGGCTCGCGTGTGTAGCCCAGCGTATTGGATCGTAAAGTAGGAGTTGCTGTGTTGGTATAGAAGAAAAAACTAGGCTTGCCCCTGTAGTGCAGCCGCCATAAACATATTAAAAATATAAAAATCCTATAAAAACTCTTTCTTTGATAGTTAATTTTTTTAAAAGTATGTTAAAGCAGAAATTCTGAGTTGTACTCCTCTCAGAAGGCTGGGCTAGTGAAGCTCGCTCTTATGAGCATAACTATGTAATTTAATCTATTGTGTTGGGAGGGGTTGTTCATTTTTATAATGTGTTATTTTGAAGAGAACTGTGCTTTACATTTCATTGTCGCTGGGTGACTAGGAGTGGCGAATTTCGTATGGGTTCTGCGTGTCAGATTTAGAGCTCATAGTTGGAGCCTCTTAAAAATCTTGGGTGGGGTGTGACGCTCACCGCTTCCCCCAGAACCGCATGGCTTACTCGCTAGGACTCGCCAGGGCAGAGAATGTAGCTACAGTCTACCTATCATTGTGTACTTTCCTTCTCGAGAAAGCTTGTGTTGCAGACAGTTCAGAACTGTTCTTTGTTTTCGTCTGTCACAATCCTTTCTATTTTATTTAGTCAATTGAAAGTATTGTGTTAAGTAGTTGAATGATGGGAAGGCGAGCGGGAGAGAGAGAGAGAGAGAGACCAGGTGGTGTGACTTGGTGGTGAGTGTGGCGCGTGGCTGGCCCCCTTACATAGGCCTCGCGGGATTCGTTGCCTCCTGCCTAACACGGCCTACTAGGCGGCTGCTTACTGGGCGACTGTCGCGCGCCCTCGTGCCATTCCTGCGAACTGGGACTCCACCCATGCGGTCCCTGGGAATATCCTGGTCAGATCCGTCCCAGACAGCATACTCTAAGCATCTCCCATGAACTGTTCCACACTCTTGTCTTAGAATCTTTCTCTCCTACTGCCTCTATCATTTCCACTACTTCCTCACCTTTTATTAATATCAATTCCCCTCTGGTTCTCTGCACCCACACCTTGAATTGGTGGCCAGACTGTATTATATGCTGGATCTCACATTTCTTATGTACTAGGTTAAGGTTGAAGATAGTCATTGTCTTTTTGGGAGATTGTATTGCTCGGACTGTCTCCATCAATCACTAATGTTTCTACAGGGTTAAATAATGCTAGACTAGGGATCAGGTACCTTGCTGTTGGTGTTTTCACTGTGTGTAGGCTACTTTTGAGCTGCACGACACTACGGATTCTGTGGGTTACCTGGGTGGATCTTTTGTCTGTGTACCTTGGAGTTTAGACTGTGTAGTGCATGAGGGCTGCTTGCCTAATCCACCCAACACTGTTCTAACTCTATTTGCTTTTACTTTTGAGGGTCGCCAGGAGGATACTCGATACTTGTGATCGAGAATCCTCAAGAGAGCACCCCTTCATATTAACGTAATCAGGCCGCACAGACCCAAGGTCCACACTAGGCTAGGAGCTGCCTTGCTCCACCAGAATTCTGTACCTTTGCGCATCCCAGCTAGACTTTGTTAACCCGGGTAGACATTAGCTGGATTAGATCATATACTCTTTTATGCATACCCATTATTTCTACACAAGCATTTTGAGGTCTAGGTTGCTGTAGAGAGACACAACCAGCATAGACCGGTTTTGTTTATAGGAGTACTACTTTTTCGTGGCGAGCATTATTACTGTTGCACCGCTTATAATATTCTTGTGTCCAATAACATTATAGGTCCAGCCTTTTTGTGTATTTAGCCTACACGTGCATTGTCCTGCCTCCTGCTATTTTGTGGTTCCATTTCCGATACGTTCTTAGTAGCATCCGACATTATTCAGAAGATTCCTTGTTCGGTGCTTGAGGACTTTACAACACTTTCTTTCATAAAGGAGTGACAGATATTATTGATTAAAGTAACGTTAAGTAAACCTTCTTCTTGTTTGCATTAGATCACTCTTGTGATTTAATTAAGTTAACTATCTTTTCCTTGTGTACCATAACTAAGCAACCATATGTTATAGGTAATAGGCTGTTTCAGAGAACATCAGCCTATAGTAGAAGCACATAGATACTGAGAGTTAAGATACCCCGCTATCGCAGATATAACTCTGGAGGGTATATGTGTTCTTTGTTCGACGGGATTATATATCAGGGGTTGGATCTAGCGTTTCCGTTGTTGCATTTATGCCAGTCTAGTCCAATGTATAAGAGCCACTGATTTATACGAGACCCGATCGTAACAATAGTTAGATAGATAGTTAGTTAGTTAATTCTTTATTTCATAAAAGGTTACATGGTAACATTTTACATATATACAGTGTATAAAATGTCCTCCTACCGCAAGGTGGGTTCATTATTTTGAACATACAGTATCCGTGACTTAATGGCATCTATGTAATTTTCCATCATGCTTTCAATGTTATACTCTGAAAGTAGTACAGACTTGGCTTCGTTAGCCAGGAACAGATCCTCGGACACATTTAACAGGCATTTTCTGTAATATTTGCAGGGATTACTAATTATTTTATAACTAAACCTGATTCTCTGCCAATTTATAAAATGATTAAACGTCATTAGTCCTGTAAGGTGACATGCTTTATGGTTGTTCTCCCAGTATCTTAGCTTCATCATTTTCTTTATTGCTTTATGGAAGCCTATTGCAAATTGTTTCAATGGGACATAACATTTCTTATTACAGAACCACAATTCTGATCCATAAAAACTCATACAATAACTCTGGAATAATTTACTAAATACATTACAGCTAACGCTAGAAAATTTCCGCAAAAGGCAATTGAATTCGTTATAAAACTTATTCCTGCATCTTATTATGTCTTTGTCATTATGCAAATTGCAATCTATTACAAAGCCAAGATATCTACATTCGTGTACAACTTCTAACTTACTTTCATATAAATATAAAATCGGATCCTTGACATTATCGTGTTTGTGCTTAAAATACATACAAACGGACTTACTTGGATTAATTTCAATATCAATTGCCTTTGCTTCATTTTCAATTATGTTCAATAATTCTTGTAAACCTGATGAAGAAGGAGAAAGCAGAACCAAGTCATCGGCATAAGCAATTATGTTGCTAGATCTGTTACCCAACTTGCAGCCTGTACTACTCTCAGATACTTTTTCTATCTTGTCATTAATGTAAATATTAAATAGAACTGTTGACAGAATACCACCTTGTCTCACTCCATTTTTAATTTTCCAAGGATCTGACACTGCATCTTTATGTTTAGTAGCTACACTAGGTATAGGTATATCGATGCATAGATAAATAGACATATAGATAGAGAGATTATACATATATTAGATACATAAATAGAGCCAAGGAGAGGGAAGGGTTCACAGTGCCATAAGTTAAGGTGGCACTGATGAGAGAGAGAGAGAGAGAGTTACAAGGAATATTTAGTATTTCAGAGACCTTGCAGTCCATTCCGGGGAGATACTGGAAGTGGAAGGAGAGAGACTGTTTAATGCACTACACTCATTATAGAGTGTGCAAAATACTATCTACTCTCTTCTTGAACGGCATGCTTTACTGAAGAACAATTTACAACTTCGGAGGGAAGTTTGTTCCAGGTAGAACGGATCTTATATGTGAAAAAGTGTCCACAAATACTAGTGCTAAACCTTTTCAATTCTAATTTCCAGCCATGTTGTATTCATATTAAGGATAAACATTTTGCTATAATCCACATTGTCAAACCCATTAAGTATTTTAAAAACTTCAATGAGCTGACCTCATAATCTGCGTGTCAACAACGGAAAAAGATCAAGAGTTCTCAACCGGTCCTCATAGCTCAGTCTTCTAAGCGATGGAATAAGCTTTGTAGCCCTAGCTTGTACTCTTTCTAGTCGCTCTATATCTTTCCTGAGTGCTGGAGACCAGAATTGAATAGCATACTCCAGGAGAGGCCTATCAGAGCGTTGTAAAGTGGGAGGACTATTTCCTTATTTCTATACTTAAATTGCCTCTTAACCCTCTCCGACATATGACGCGATTTTGAGCCTATTAGGGATACTTTAAAGCCTTTGTTACCATCAGGGGTATTTAGAAACCTTTAGTTTAGTTACTTCAACCTCTGCAGGTGTCTTTGAGTTAGCTGTGGGCAGAAAACTAATTTTGGAGAGGTAATTATAAGAGTGAGAGATATTGCTAATCTGGCAACCTATGCGTCATATGTGCGTGAAGGGGTTAATATAACCCAATAATGTTTTTTTTCTCTACTTCAATGCACTGCTTGGAAAACTTTAGGTCACTGCTAATCAGAAACCCAAATCATTTTCCAAGTCAGTATCGAGAGAGAGAGAGAGAGAGAGAGAGAGAGAGAAGAGAGAGAGAGAGAGAGAGAGAGAGAGAGAGAGAGAGAGAGAGAGAGAGAGAGAAGAGAGAGAGAGAGACCAATATAACCTGTAATAAGAAACCAATATAAGATCACAGAAAAGGACGACATTCCTAAGATTGTACCAGCACAATATCCAAGCTGGACAATACTTCCGAGAGAGATGTCTGAATATATATATATATATATATATCTATACAGTATATATATCCCATTCAGTACCGGTGACGTCTTTTTCATTATAATATGGCAATTATTTGATGATTGTATTCAGCTGAAGAAGGACCGTAAACAATTAAAAGGCTACACACTATATAATTTAAGCCTTTGAGCTATCACAGATTTTTCCTAAACTGAATAAAATCGTCCAATGGTGTCCAGAATATGGTGAAAAGGACGTCACCGGTACTGAATGGGTTAAATAATATATATATATATATATATATATATAATAAAACCACGATGCCACTTCATGCAGTGTTATTAAACTTGCTTACCATATCTGATATCACTTGGGACTATCTAAGAGTCATATATACACAAATTTACAGTCGGCCTAATAAGTGATGTCTCGGCACCAATTATCTTTTGATCAATAATTGGTATCAGCAATATTTACACATGATTTCTTCTTTTTGAGTGAGATATACAAACATGTTCCTACGCTTACCCACCCTATTCAACATCTGACAGACATTAAAACAGCACAGAGCGAGCCAAACGTAAAGACTGGTGAGACATGACTTATTAGCGCCACCGTACAGTCATATGTCATAATACCTGCACATCCATTTGAATCTTTGAAGCCAAGTTGTAACACCTCGTTCAAATCATTAAGGGGAGGTTTTTAGTTTGGTCCGTAGATATCCTTCAAGCTTAAGATTACACCCCCTTGAGCCCCTTTCAAGATAAATTTGTACATTTTTCGGTAGAAAAATTTCCCGGCTGAAAGCCGGTTCCTCTTAAATTACAGGCTCGCTATCGCTCGCCAGGATAAAATCGACACCTAAATGACACGAAAGGTCTTAAAATTGACAGAAATGGGTTGAAAGTTCTTAAAATCGTCAAAATAAAGGGGCGAACGTCTTAACATTAGGAAAACAATGGGCTAAACATGAGGGAGAAAGGAGTCAAGAAAAAAATCCCTCAAGTGGATATCTCCCCTTAATCATCAATTACAAACCCCAATGCAGGGTACTTGAATAAACTAATGAAAGCAATTATGGTCCTCCCGGGATTCGAACTCGCAAATTAACAGAACATTGGATTGTCTCACTTGGGTTTGATACAGGTTTGATACAGGTTGTGCCGGTATTGTGGTTCATGACTGTACACTGCATTGTTGTATCTCGCTATCGTACACCAGGAAACAATAGATACCTAAATCGCACGAAAGGCCTTAAAATCCCCAAACTAATGGAGCGAACGTCTATACATCTCCAAACCAATGGGGCTAAACATGAGGGAGAATATAGGCGGGGGGGGGGGCAGAATAACCAACAAACCCCCCTTAAAATCTCAAAATGGGGCTAAATATGAGGAAGAAGGGGGTCCGCAAAAAAATAAAAATAAAAAAAAATCCCCTCAGACAGGGAAGAAAGGTTAGAATGATAAAAGCATATATGGTGGGCGAGGGTGGAGGGGAGGGGGAGGGGGGGGGGGGGGGGGTGGACCACAACACAACACAGCCAGATAGATAGGTAGATATATAGGTAGATCGATAGATAGACGTATGCATGGATGGATGGATAGATACAAGGGGTGTTTAACTGGAGCAATTTTGTTTGAAGACTTGAAGGAAGATGGGCGGGAACGCAAGACAATTAACATGAAATAGCATTGTTTTGGCCGTCTTATCATTTCCAAAGATATAATTTGAACTATGAACACTTAATTGTATCTAAACATTACAATTATATAGCCTATAAATAACGGACTTGTCTATCGTTTGACACCCTGGATAGATAGACAGAAAGCCAGATATATAGTGGCATAATAAGACACAATGGGAAGCTAAAAGGGTTATATATGGGCGAGATAGATAGATAGATAGATAGATAGATAGATAGATAGATATAGATAATGAGGTAATAAGACACAATGGAAAGATAAAAGGCGTATATGTGGGCGAGATAGATAGATAGATAGATAGATAGATAATGAGGTAATAAGACACAATGGGAAGACAAAAGCGTATACGAAGGCTAGATAGATAGATAGATAGATATACATAGATAGATATATAGATAGATAGACAGATAGATACATAAATAGATAGATAGATAGATAGATAATGAGGTAATAAGACACAATGGGAAGATAAAAGGCGTATATGTGGGCGAGATGAATAGATAGACAGATAGATAGTGAAATAATAAGACACAATGGAAAGCTAAAAGGCGTATACTATGTGGGCGAGGAGAGGGGAGGGGTGAGGGGGGAGGAGGGAGGGAAGCACAGCACACCACAACCATCTGGGAGTGCCACATGGAATATTAACAGTGCCAATGGAAGGGTGGCGGGCGATATTGACACCCTTATACCAGGTTAGGAGATAGATAGATAGATAGATAGATATATGGATAGCTAGATAGATAGGGAGTGCCACATGGAATATTAACAGTGCCAATGGAAGGGTGGCGGGCGATATTGACACCCTTATACCAGGTTAGGAGATAGATAGATAGATAGATAGATATATGGATAGCTAGATAGATAGGGAGTGCCACATGGAATATTAACAGTGCCAATGGAAGGGTGGCGGGCGATATTGACACCCTTATACCAGGTTAGGAGATAGATAGATAGATAGATAGATATATGGATAGCTAGATAGATAGGGAGTGCCACATGGAATATTAACAGTGCCAGTGCCAATGTAAGGGGTCAGCAGTCTAGAGGGGAGATGTGTAGATAGATAGATAGATAGATAAATAGATAGATAGATAGATAGATAGATGAATAGATAGATAGATAGAAAGACAGACAGACAGATAGATAGAAATACAGATAATTAGATATATAGGTAGATACACACACAGACAGACAGACAGACAGATAGAGATAGACAGATATATAGATATAAAGATATATACACAGACAGATAGGCAGATAAATAGATAGATAGATATAGATACACAGACAGACAGACAGACAGACAGATAGATAACAGTAGGGTGGAAGTGAAGCACAACAATAAAGAAGTACAAAGGAGTACAAAGAAAATTAAGCAACAACAGGTCCAGCGACCCCTCAAGGCTGCTCGCGCTCCAAAACACCGATGGTCAGGTGTCCAAACAGTAGTTTAGAGTGGGTAAGGGACAAATGGAAAGGGAAGACTGCCCTGGGACATAAGTGGTAGGATTAGATGGTAGTAGGGGACAGTAACAGTTGTTAGTAATATAATAGAAGAAAAAACAAACAAAAAAGTCATTTACGATTGCAGTCAGTCGTGGATTTAAGGGGAGGTTTCCACTTGAGGGATTTTTTTTCTTTACCCCTTTCTCCCTCATGTTTAGCCCCATTGATTTTGAGATTTTAAGACCTTCACCCTAGTAGTTTGGATATTTTAAGACATTTTGCCCCATTTCTGTAAATTTTAAGACCTTTCGTGCCGTTAAGGTGTCGATTTTTTCCTGGCGAGCGATAGCGAGCCTGTAATTTAAGAGGAACCGGCCTCCGGCCGGGAAATTGTTCTACCGATAAATGTACAAATTTATCTTGAAAGGGGGTCTAGGGGGTGTAATTTTAAGCTTGATGGAAAAGTATGGAACAGACTAAATACCTCCCCTTAAGGCAAAGTGTTTGTCTAGGCGAAGTTTAAAAGAATCAGCGTTGTTACAGTCTATGGCATCCTGGGAGTGCCACATGGGAGTGCCAGTGCCAATGGAATGGGTGGGGCGTGATTTGGTTAGTACAGTCGGCCAAATAAGTCATGTCTCGGCACCAAGTATATTTTGATCCATAATTGGTATCAGCCATATCTCAACCTGATATCTTCCTTTCGAGTGAGGTATACAAATATGTTCCTACACTTACCCACCCTATTCAACATCGGACACAATAGAACACAAGAGATGTGACCAAAGTAGTCATGGAGACAGAACAATACAAGTTTAGCTCAAATCCTGTATGCTACAACTAGATAAATACAACTAAGTACACACACACACACACACACACACACACACACACACCACACACATTATACACACACACACACACACACAAACATACAAACATCAGATTTCAAACCCTACCAGCCCTGTCTCCAGAAATAGCTGCAAGAAGGGGACGAACAATGAGATTATAAGACATGATGGGAGGCTATAAGGAGGAACAACACAGAAGACAGAGATAGATAGATAGACAGATAGATAGATAGACAGCAGACAGACAGATAGCTAGACAGATAGATAGCTAGATAGACAGATAGCTAGATAGACGGATACGCAGCAGACAGACAGATAGCTAGACAGATAGATAGCTAGATAGATAGATAGACAGATAGATAGATAGACGGATACACATCAGACATTTTATTTCATCTATCTCTGTCTTAGGGGAGGTGTGGTGGAGTGGTCTTGCCACTGGCCTGGTAATCCAAAGGTCCCGGGTTCAAATCCCGATGTATCAATGGGAAGATATTATTGGGATGGAATTTGTGCTGTACCTAGTATCAGTGCATTACCACAAGCCCACCGAAACGTCAATAAAATACCCTCATTGTTCCCTGATTAAATAACACTGTATGAATATTCCCATATTCAAAATATGCTATAGGGGTGCAATGCCTGGTGAGTTATCTGCTCAACAGGTGGCGTTGTGTGTGTGTAAGTGTGAGAGTCCGAGTGTAGGGGGTGAGACAGTGAAGCACGGGAACGAGGTGGCTTCAGAGATGGGGTCGTTTCGGGCCCGTGCCTCATGTGAAGGCAAGATGGCAGGTGCTCGTTGTACTCTACGTGCTTCACATGTCTCACTCCCTAGACTGGAACAAGACCTCACGGGCTTCACTGTTCATAGTAAAGCGGTGAATGTTAAGGCTCTCAGCCTATGCCCGAGAGGAAAAAAAAAAAAAAAAAAAAAAAAAAAAAGACAGACAGATAGATAAACAGATAGATAGATAGACAGATAGATAGATAGACGGATACACAACAGAGAGACAGATAGCTAAACAGATAGATAGATAGACAGATAGATAGCTAGACGGATAAACAGCAGACAAACAGATAGCTAAACAGTTAGATAGATAGACAGATAGATAGCTAGACGGATAAACAGCAGACAAACAGATAGATAGATAGAAAGATAGATAGTCAGTCAATTATTTATTTCATAAAAGCTATACATAATAACGGTTTACATATTTACAGATGCAATTAAAATTAAAGGTAAACATTAACGCATTGTTGGTTCATGATTTTGAACGTACATAATTCTTGCCTTGACTGCTTCAATGTCATTGTCTTTTAAACAATTGATACTGTATGCTGCATTTAAATTAATATTTACTTCATTAGTTAAGGGGAGGTTTTTAGTTCGTTCCCTAGAATTCCATCAATCTTAAAATTACACCCCCTAGACCCCCTTTCAAGATAAATTTGTACATTTTTCGGTAGAAAAATGTCCCGACCGAAAGCCGGTTCCTCTTAAATTACAGGCTCGCTATCGCTCGCCAGGATAAAATTGACACCTGAATTGCACGAAAGGTCTTAAAATATGGGGTGAAAGTTCTTAAAATCGCTAAACTAATGGGGCAAACGTTTTATAATATCAAAAGCAATGGGGCTAAACATGAGGGAGAAAGGGGTCAAGAAAAAAATCCCTCAACTGGAGATCTCCCCTTAAGAACAAGCTATTAGCTACATCCACTAAGCTGTTTTCAATAAAATTTACAAGGACGGGCAATCATTCTATTTGCAAATCTTATTTTGTTCCAGTTAATCAAATGGTTGAAAGTCATTAGGCCAGCATGTTGACAATGGTTGAAAGTCATTAGGCCAGCATGTTGACAATGGTTGAAAGTCATTAGGCCAGCATGTTGACAATGGTTGCAAGTCATTAGGCCAGCATGTTGACAATGGTTGCAAGTCATTAGGCCAGCATGTTGACAATGGTTGCAAGTCATTAGGCCAGCATGTTGACAATGGTTGCAAGTCATTAGGCCAGCATGTTGACAATGGTTGAAAGTCATTAGGCCAGCATGTTGACAATGGTTGAAAGTCATTAGGCCAGCATGTTGACAATGGTTGAAAGTCATTAGGCCAGCATGTTGACAATGGTTGAAAGTCATTAGGCCAGCATGTTGACAATGGTTGAAAGTCATTAGGCCAGCATGTTGACAATGGTTGAAATTCATTAGGCCAGCATGTTGACAATGGTTGAAAGTCATTAGGCCAGCATGTTGACAATAGTTGAAAGTCATTAGGCCAGCATGTTGACAATGGTTGAAAGTCATTAGGCCAGCATGTTGACAATGGTTGAAAGTCATTAGGCCAGCATGTTGACAATGGTTGAAAGTCATTAGGCCAGCATGTTGACAATGGTTGAAAGTCATTAGGCCAGCATGTTGACAATGGTTGAAAGTCATTAGGCCAGCATGTTGACAATGGTTGAAAGTCATTAGGCCAGCATGTTGACAATGGTTGAAAGTCATTAGGCCAGCATGTTGACAATGGTTGAAAGTCATTAGGCCAGCATGTTGACAATGGTTTGAAAGTCATTAGGCCAGCATGTTGACAATGGTTGAAAGTCATTAGGCCAGCATGTTGACAATGGTTGAAAGTCATTAGGCCAGCATGTTGACAATGGTTGAAAGTCATTAGGCCAGCATGTTGACAATGGTTGAAAGTCATTAGGCCAGCATGTTGACAATGGTTGAAAGTCATTAGGCCAGCATGTTGACAATGGTTGAAAGTCTTTAGGCCAGCATGTTGACAATGGTTGAAAGTCATTAGGCCAGCATGTTGACAATGGTTGAAAGTCATTAGGCCAGTATGTTGACAATGGTTGCAAGTCATTAGGCCAGCATGTTGACAATGGTTGCAAGTCATTAGGCCAGCATGTTGACAATGGTTGCAAGTAATTAGGCCAGCATGTTGACAATGGTTGCAAGTCATTAGGCCAGCATGTTGACAATGGTTGCAAGTCATTAGGACAGCATGTTGACAATGGTTGAAAGTCATTAGGCCAGCATGTTGACAATGGTTGAAAGTCATTAGGCCAGCATGTTGACAATGGTTGAAAGTCATTAGGCCAGCATGTTGACAATGGTTGCAAGTCATTAGGCCAGCATTTTGACAATGGTTGAAAGTCATTAGGCCAGCATGTTGACAATGGTTGAAAGTCATTAGGCCAGCATGTTGACAATGGTTGAAAGTCATTAGGCCAATATGTTGACAATGGTTGAAAGTCATTAGGCCAGCATGTTGACAATGGTTGAAAGTCATTAGGCCAGCATGTTGACAATGGTTGAAATTCATTAGGCCAGCATGTTGACAATGGTTGAAAGTCATTAGGCCAGCATGTTGACAATAGTTGAAAGTCATTAGGCCAGCATGTTGACAATGGTTGAAAGTCATTAGGCCAGCATGTTGACAATGGTTGAAAGTCATTAGGCCAGCATGTTGACAATGGTTGAAAGTCATTAGGCCAGCATGTTGACAATGGTTGAAAGTCATTAGGCCAGCATGTTGACAATGGTTGAAAGTCATTAGGCCAGCATGTTGACAATGGTTGAAAGTCATTAGGCCAGCATGTTGACAATGGTTGAAAGTCATTAGGCCAGCATGTTGACAATGGTTGAAAGTCATTAGGCCAGCATGTTGACAATGGTTGAAAGTCATTAGGCCAGCATGTTGACAATGGTTGAAAGTCATTAGGCCAGCATGTTGACAATGGTTGAAAGTCATTAGGCCAGCATGTTGACAATGGTTGAAAGTCATTAGGCCAGCATGTTGACAATGGTTGAAAGTCATTAGGCCAGCATGTTGACAATGGTTGAAAGTCATTAGGCCAGCATGTTGATAATGGTTGAAAGTCATTAGGCCAGCATGTTGACAATGGTTGAAAGTCATTAGGCCAGCATGTTGACAATGGTTGCAAGTCATTAGGCCAGCATGTTGACAATGGTTGAAAGTCATTAGGCCAGCATGTTGACAATGGTTGCAAGTCATTAGGCCAGCATGTTGACAATGGTTGCAAGTCATTAGGCCAGCATGTTGACAATGGTTGCAAGTCATTAGGCCAGCATGTTGACAATGGTTGAAAGTCATTAGGCCAGCATGTTGACAATGGTTGAAAGTCTTTAGGCCAGCATGTTGACAATGGTTGAAAGTCATTAGGCCAGCATGTTGACAATGGTTGCAAGTCATTAGGCCAGCATGTTGACAATGGTTGCAAGTCATTAGGCCAGCATTTTGACAATGGTTGAAAGTCATTAGGCCAGCATGTTGACAATGGTTGAAAGTCATTAGGCCAGTATGTTGACAATGGTTGAAAGTCATTAGGCCAGCATGTTGACAATGGTTGAAAGTCATTAGGCCAGCATGTTGACAATGGTTGCAAGTCATTAGGCCAGCATGTTGACAATGGTTGCAAGTCATTAGGCCAGCATGTTGACAATGGTTGCAAGTCATTAGGCCAGCATGTTGACAATGGTTGAAAGTCATTAGGCCAGCATGTTGACAATGGTTGCAAGTCATTAGGCCAGCATGTTGACAATGGTTGCAAGTCATTAGGCCAGCATGTTGACAATGGTTGAAAGTCATTAGGCCAGCATGTTGACAATGGTTGAAAGTCATTAGGCCAGCATGTTGACAATGGTTGCAAGTCATTAGGCCAGCATGTTGACAATGGTTGAAAGTCATTAGGCCAGCATGTTGACAATGGTTGAGTCATTAGGCCAGCATGTTGACAATGGTTGAAAGTCATTAGGCCAGCATGTTGACAATGGTTGAAAGTCATTAGGCCAGCATGTTGACAATGGTTGAAAGTCATTAGGCCAGCATGTTGACAATGGTTGAAAGTCATTAGGCCAGCATGTTGACAATGGTTGAAAGTCATTAGGCCAGCATGTTGACAATGGTTGAAAGTCATTAGGCCAGCATGTTGACAATGGTTGAAAGTCATTAGGCCAGCATGTTGACAAGCTTTATGGTTACATTCCCAGTTATTCAACCCTATTTTTGTTTTTTGATTGCCTTATGATTATCCAATAGCAATTTGCTTAAAGGGAACATTACACTTGCTATATATCTGTATCCATATATCTGTTCCATACAGGCTTTAGCAGTAGCTTGAAAAAAATCGCAAAATGCAATTAAACTCGTTATAAAATTTAAAAGATAGATAGATAGATAGATAGATAGATAGATAGATAGATAAATAGATCTAGAAGGGGGGGTCTTGGCGATATTTTTCTAAGCTTGATGGAAGTCTAGGGAACAAACTAAAAACCTCCCCATAATGTTATCAGGTGGGCGGGGAGAGAGCCAACTGCTTTACTATCCTTGTCTTCTACTTACTAATACCTACTCATTATTGACTCCCTCGCAGGCACCACATGGTCTGTGTATCTGTATATCTATGTAACTATCTGTAACTCCCCATCTTTGGGGGTAGTAAGTAATTAATCAAGGCTAGAAAGGCAATTTACACACACACACGCACACACACACATACTCTCTCTCTCTGTCCAATGCAATCACTCATTTGAATACAAAGTGCATGAGTCACAGAGGCTGGGAGGGGGGGGGGGGGATTGGGGGGATACAGGTTAAGGGTGGAGGGGGTGAGTGAGTGTGGGAATGAGGGTAGGGGGGAGGGGAAGGGGTGGGTGGGGGAGGGGAGATGAGGGAGAGGTGGTAGGATGGGAGGGAGTAGGGGAGGGGGGTGGGAGGAGAGGTAGTAGGGGAAAGGGTGGGGGGAGGGAGAGAGAGTAGGTGAAGGGGTGGGTGGGAGGGGGTGGTAGGGGTGGGTGGGATGGGGGATGAGGGAGAGGTACTAGGGGAAGGGATGTGAGGGAGAGGGAGTAGGGGAAGGGTGGGTGGGGGGGGGTGGTAGGGGAAGGGATGGGATGGGGGATGAGGGAGAGGTAGTAGGGGAAGGAATGTGAGGGAGAGGGAGTAGTGGAAGGAGTGGGTGCGAGGAGAAGGGATGGGAGGGGGTGAGGAAGAGAGAGGAGTGGGTGGGAGGGGGTGGTAGGGGAAGGAAAGGGAGGGGAGGGGAGGGAGAGGGAGTAGAGAAAGGGGGGGAGGGAGAGGGGATTGGGGAAGGTTAGGCTGTTTCGAGTTTTCTTTCGTTTTTTTCATAATTAACAATAATTCATCGACACTGGGGAGATTGCAGGCACCAACCGAACAGGGCAGTACCCAGGGGCGGCCACATAGGCATATGATAAGGAGTTGCTAGAATTCCTGGCTTCCCCCACAGTTGTTACTTGTGCCTCACCTACACAAAGAGTAATCCAGCTAACTCTCACAAACACCTCCTCCTCCTATTCATTTCACTACACTTTACATCACACCACACTATATTACGGTCGAGGTTGATAAGTGTTGTCAGATATTTCATAAAGCTTCGGACACTGACTAATACTCTGAGGGATAAGCACTTTTCCCAGTAACTATAAAGATACCAATAACACTTGTTGAGGGAAAACCACTGGAATCTATGACAAAACTTAATACCTCCGATTGTACCTTGATTTTAGCTCTCTGTCGCTCTTTCAACCTTTGGGGGGAGACACTTTTTATTGGCAGCTCTGCCTTTTGTCTCCTTCATACGCATAGGGAAATTAAAAACCCTCTCTCTCTGGTTTAACCCAAAATATATTTCATTGTAATCAAATTGCATTCCTCCTCACACTTATTTCAGTCTTTAAACTAAATTGTCCTGGTTTGATAGTCTGCTTAACTAGATTTTCTGACTAGATTATAAATCATAATATATATTGGTACATAATCTTCTTTCTCTCTCTCTGACACACATACTGTACACACACACACACACACTGCTGGCCTTTTAACGTCTACCCCCCAAACTGTAAACACATATCGACCATAACTCACCCTTCACCTTCCTGATCGTGTTGTGAAGTATAAGGCCCAAGGGGAAAAAAATCACAAACATTGACGAAACTAACACCATTTTTACCCTGTGACATGGATTGGCACTTTGCTCTTAGTGTGTGATCGTTCATTTATCTGGCTGACTGTCTGACTGTGTTGTTTCAGTAATATCTATAACATTAACACTAAACAGCATCACACTTTCCAACAGCAACACAACACAATCACATGCCGCAATCACAACAACAGACTCTACTCCTTCACATAATCAACATACAAGCAAACACTCTCATTAATCACTTCTCTCATGTCAGCCACCTAAACCCCCATCAAGACAACCGACGGAAGAGACAATTCCCAACAGACCCTGACTATCCACCCTTCACCAACAACCAGACAAAGCACATCATCAACAATCTTAACCACTCACCCACCTGTGGTCCTGACAACATAAGCAACATACACCTATGACACCTACGACCACAAGACATACAAGCACTCATCAACATATCAAACTACAGTTATTCACGCAACACAATACCAGACATCTGGAAGCATGGCGTCATCATTACATTCCCCAAACCCAACAAAGACCCCACGCTACCCTCCTTACACAGTCCCATCACACTCCTTTGCACCCCTTCCAAAGTCTCAGAACGCCTCTTACTACAACTCACCATATACGCTCTACCCCTAGCTCCAACACAACATGGCTTCAGGCCACTACACTCAACAAACACTCTTCTTACAGACCTTACACAAAGAGCTTTTGATGGCATCAACTCAGCCAGACCACCACACAGATAATTACTTGCCACACTCGACATTAGCAAAGCCTTCGATGCCATCCCTCTGCCACAACCTAACAAACAAAATCTACAACACAAACATGCACAACAATACAAAAAGGTGGCTGGCCAACTACCTAGCAGGCAGACATGCAAATGTATCATTTGCCGGTCAGTCATCTAACATCAGAAACTTTACAAACAGAGTCCCGCAAGGACTGACACCTGCACTCTTCAATCTATACATGCATGATATACCCACACCCCACGCACCCCAAATATATATAGCTTCCTACGCAGACGACATAACACTCACATGTACACACCAAGACTCAGACAGAGCAAGACATCTCCTTCAACCCTATCTCAACACACTACATGACTGGTGCACTACAAACAGACTCAAATTAGCCCAAGCCAAATCCACTGCAACCCTCCTCACAAGCTGGAAAGCCGAATACAAAATACACCCCGCAGCTCAACATAAACAACAACCAGCTGACACAAAAATAAAAAAATCTAGGAGTAACATTTGAAACTCTAATGACATTCAAACAACACATCAGAAACATAAAAATTATACTGACACCCAGACTTGATGCCCCGAGGTCACTTGTCAACACAAAATTTTGACACAACAAAGAAACCACCACCACCACAGTATACAAACAATACATAAGATCAGTGATGGAATATGCAAGCCCTGTCTGGTCTTCTAACCTAGCGCACCACAAGAATTTGCAGACCATTCAAAACAAAGCCCTAAAAATCATCACAGGCTGCACAGCTACTACACCTACAGATCACCTACATCAAGAAACCAAAGTCCTCAAAGTCAAAGACCACCTAGACATGAGAGGGACTCAATTCCTGGTTGCAGCCTCCACAAACCAACCCCATCCACTAAACTATATGGCAGCACACCCACAGACACCAAGGAATATCAAAACAACACCCAGCACACGCTATCACACACAAATACTGTCGTCTATCCCTCCCTGCCCACCGCAAACCAGCTTCCAGAAGCACATCCATACTCATATCTCTCGCAGTTCCATCCAATCACTCAACAACAACACATAGCTGCAGGCACGTCCTCCCGAAATACATCCTTCCGAATCCTCAATTCCTCACGAGGACTTAGTCCACCTGGCCAGGTTGAGATCTGGGCACCATCCAGCTCATCTGAACTATCAGTAGAGACTGGATGACTCCATCCGCGACACCTGCCCAGGATGTAACACAGTACCCCATACCATTAAACACATCATAGAAGACTGCATTCCATACAATCACTTACGCCAACAACATAATCTACACTCCTTGAGAGCCCTGTGGGAAAGCCCTATCATGGCCATAACCTTCCTTAGGGACTCGGGGCTGTTCGACCAGGCAGCCTAGGGAACGACGACAACAACAACAACAACCTTTTAATTCAATACATATACATTAACATAATTTTGTATCATTCATACAATTTACATATATTATTTGGATTTAAACATTATATTTTTAGTAAGATGTGTACCACAATTATTCTATTCAATTATAACTATCTGGGATGATTTTTGGAGGGACCTCGCTTTTCAATAGATAGTATACAGTATATATTTTGGAGGGACCTCAATTTTCAATAGATAGTATACAGTATATATTTTTGTAGTTGATGAATAGCAAATAATATTCATAACTTCGTTTCCAGGGCTATACTTCCAAAATCACAACAAGGTGAGGTCCACGAATTTGTATGAGTGAATGTACGTAACTTACCTTGAGATTAACCAGAAGCTTGAAGGCTGTCCAGACGATCACACATGCTTACCTGAAATAAAGGAACAGTTGTTAACACTAGAAATCCTACTTTGTATTTAAAATTTGATAAATACATAGACAGATTGAATGAAATGAGATAGAACGATAAGACAATATATAGATAGCTAGATATAGAGATACAGATAGATAGATACATAGAGAGATAGAATATAACGAGATGGAACGATAACTAATAGATAGAAATACATCTATCTATCTATCTATTGCCTGACGCCGTGATCCCCGATAGGGTGGCCACGAACGAATCGCCCCCATTCACTTCTGTCCCCAGTCAGTCTACGCCCCTCCTCCCAGCCAGCACACCTTCATTTATATACTTCTTCACTCCATCCTTCCACCTCTCTCTCGGTTTACCTCTCCCTCTCTGTCCTTCCACCTAGCTGGCCGAACCATCTTAAAGGTGGGGGTGCATGGGTTGAGGTAAACATGGAAAAATAATCGCCAACCTGCATATAATTATCTTGTAAAATGCAATGTCACTGAAATAATTATTAACAATGGTATAAAGGATTTTGCGGATCGTCTATATCGGGCCTGTGACGTCATAGTGACGTCACACCAGTATCCTCATCCTTGACTGGATGGTTGACTTACACTCCTGTGACGTCACAGGCCTGGTATAGACGATATATATATGTATATATATACTGTATATATATACATATATATATATATATATATATATATATATATATGCAGTATATATATATATATATATATATATATATATATATATATATATATACATATATATATATATATATATATATAATATAGACACACCATTGACAGATTATTCTGGCTATAATTAGACGATTTTATACAGCTTAGGAAGGATCTGTGGGAATTATAAGGGTAAAGACTATCTCAATTAACCCTCTGTCTTCCATATACCCTTTCTAATCGGAATCAAATCGTCTAACAATGGCCAGAATAAGCTGCCAAAAATCGTCATAATCCACAAGGGGTTAATAGTTTCCGATTAAACTTAAGGGGAGGTTTTTAGTGTGTTCCCTAGACTTCCATCAAGCTTAAAATTACACCCTAGACCCCCTTTCAAGATAAATGTGTACATTTTTCGGTAGAAAAATGTCTCGGCCGAAGGCCGGTTCCTCTTAAAATACAGGCTCGCCAGGAAATAATCGACACCTAAATTGCATGAAAGATCTAAATATTGGCAACAGAATCGGGGGAGAAAGATCTTAAAATCGCCAAACTAATGGAGCGACCGTCTTAAAATCTGAAAACTAATGGAGCAAAATATGAGGGAGAAAGGGGGCCAGAAAAAGCAACCAACCCCCCCTTAAACTGGCTATGTAACTGAATCTAAGAGAGAGAGAGTGAGTGACCATCCGCATCAATAGGAGAGATGATTGGTCATTTGATACACTCGTTCAATTCGGTGTGCCAGACCAGAGTAGTACACAAGCCAATTGGACAGAGAGAGTGTGAGTGAGTGAGTGAGTGAGAGAGAGAGAGAGAGAAAGAGAGAGTTACATGGAATAGTTAATATCTCAGAGACCTTGCGGTTCATTCCGAGGAGATACTCGAAGTGGAAGGAGAGAGACTGTTTAGTGCACTACACTCTTTACAGAGTGTGCAAAATACCATCCACGCTTTTCTTGAACTACTCTACTGAAGAACTGTTTGCAACTTCTGAGGGAAGTTTGTTCCAGGTAGAACAAATCTTATATGTGAAAAAGTGTCCACAAATACTAGTACTGAACCTTTTCAATTCTAATTTCCAGCCATGGTTGCATGTTGTATTCATATAGACGCTAAACATTTTGCTATAATCCACATTGTCAAACCCATTAAGTATTTTAAATACTTCAATGAGCTGAGCTTCAATAAGTCTGCGTGTCTCCAACGGAAAGAGATCAAGAGCTCTCAACCGGTCCTCATAGCTCATTCTTCTAAGCGATGGAATAAGCTTTGTAGCTCTAGCTTGTACTCTATCCAGTCGCTCTATATCTTTCTTGAGTGCTGGAGACCAGAATTGAACAGCATACTCCAGGAGAGGCCGTATCAGAGCGTTGTAAAGTGTGAGGACTATTTCCTTATTTCTATACTTAAGTTGCTTCTTAATGTAGCCCAATAATTTGTTTAGCTTTCTTCTCTACTTCAATGCACTGCTTGGAAAACTTTAGGCCACTGCTAAGCAGGACACCCAAATCCTTTTCCTAGTCAGTCACTTCCAGAGGCATTCCCAATAGTGAATAGTCTGACTTGGGGTTCGCTTGGCCGATATGTATCAACTTGCACTTTTCCAAGTTTAGAGGCATCATGTCTCCGACCATTCACCCAGTCTGTTGAGGTCCATCCTGAGCTGTTCAACCCCTTTGGGGTCTTTCACATTCATTCCAAGTTTGACGTCATCTGCAAACTTGGAGATCACATTCAACAGACCAATATCTATGTCATTGACATATATGATAAACAGAAGTGGGCCAAGGACAGATCCCTTAGGAACTCCAGAAGTAACTGGAGTCCACTCAGAAGAAACCCCATTGATTTCCACTCGTTGTTGTCTACCTGTTAGCCAACTTTCTATCCAATTTGTGACCTCCGTATTGATACCTAGCGCACCCACTTTTGACATTAGCCTGCAATGAGGCACTTTGTCAAAAGCTTTTTGAAAATCTAAGTAAAGGATGTCTATGGCTCTACTTTCATCATACTCACTCAGCATTTCATGGAAAAACTCCATAAAATTGGTAAGACATGATCGGTGTCACCTGAATCCATGTTGGGAATCTGTAATTAAATTGTGGATTTCTAGGTAGTCAACTATCTTGTCTACTAGTATCCCTTCTAAGAGTTTTACTATGATAGAAGTCAAGTTAAATGGCTGATAATTCTTGGGACACTCGTGATCCCCTTTCTTAATTATTGGGGTCACATTGGCCAGTTTCCAGTCTTCAGGGACTTGTCCATTTTCTAGTTATTTCTTGAAGATGTCTGCTAAGAAAGGTGCGATTTCATCTTGCACTTCACATACAACTCGAGGAAGAAAGCCAACTGGGCCGGATGACTTGAACCTATTTAACTTATCTATTCTTTTTGCTACATCCTCTGGGGTACATCTGATTTTGCTAAGAACTTCACCCTCATGCACTAATCCTGGCCTTGGCATGTCACTGCTATTTTCCCTTGTGAATACTGAGACAAAATAGTCGTTTAGGGATTTAGCTATATCAGTGTCATAAGTTTGAAGTTGGCCTGTTGGATCCTTTAGAGGGCCAATGCTACATTTGAATGGCTTCCTGCTGTTCACATAGCTGAAGAACTCTTTAGGACTCTCTTTGCAGAGGGCTGCAACCCTTAGTTCTTCATTCTGCTTTGCTCCTTCATAAGAGATTTCACTCTACACATATTTTTGAAGGTATCTAAATCACTTTGGTCTTGATTTCTTTTGGCCTTTCTGTATGCATCCTTTCTATTTCTAATTGCTGAAGCTATGTCACTTGTGAACCATTTTGGTTGGGGTGAGCCTGATTTGGTAAGTTTAGTAGGAACGAATGCAGCTTGTTGAACCATAAACTGCTGTTTGAATGAGCACCAAATCGCATTAACATTCTCACACTCAAGTCTGATCTGGGATAAGCTTCCCCGAAGGTCTTCAAAATTTGCATAACGGAAATCTAGTTGTGCAGTCTGAGGATTGGTGGGTCTGCTGCTAAAGGTACGAAGAGAGAACCTAACTAGATTGTGGTCACTACCTCCAAGTGATTCCCCAACAGATAAGCTGGTCACACTTTCATCTTCAGTGGTGAACACAAGATCTAGTATATTGTTCCCTCTAGTTGGTTCGTTCACCCACTGGGTCAAAATGTTATCCTTAGTAAAGTCCAGAAGATGCCTACCTCAGCATCGGCAGTTCTTGCTTCCCAGTTTACTAGGCAATTGAAGTCACCTAAGATCACACAGGTTTTACCCTCGATAACAGCACTCAGAGAGAGAGAGAGAGAGTGAGACAGTGAGTGTGATAGTGAGTGAGAAAGAGAGAGAGAGAGCATGTGTGTGAGTGAGAGAGTGTGTGAGTGTGATAGAGAAAGATATATGAATGAACAAATGAAGATAAATAAATGAATGAAATGAGTAAACAAACAAAGACAAATGATTGAATGAAATGGGTAAATGAATAGATAAATGAATGAATGAATGAAATGAGTAAATGAAGAGAGATAAATGAATGAAATGAATTAAATGAAAAATTAATAAATGCATGAATAGATAACCAATTTACAGCATAAAAAGGAATACAAGTGAATGAATAACGTGAACAAAGCTGAATAAGTGAATAGGGTTTAAATGAATAAGTCAATAAGATGAATGAACAAATGGGTAAATGGAATAAAAGGCAAGCAGTAGAATGAGTCACCCAGCCTTAGGTATGAAGTCAAGGTCATAGTCTCTTTCTAGCTCTCTCTCTCTCTCTCTCTCTCTCTCTCTCTCTTTCTCTCTCTCTCTCTAGTCCTGCTTCTATTAACTGTGTTCATATAGTAGTTGTTTCTCTCTCTATCTCTCTCTCTCTCTTTCTCTCTCTCTCTCTAGTCCTGCTTCTATTAACTGTGTTCATATAGTAGTTGTTTCTCTCTCTATCTCTCTCTCTCTCTCTTTCTCTCTCTCTCTCTAGTCCTGCTTCTATTAACTGTGTTCATATAGTAGTTGTTTCTCTCTCTATCTCTCTCTCTCTCTCTCGCTCTCGCTCTCTCTCTCTCTCTCTCTCTAGTCCTGCTTCTATTAACTGTGTTCATATAGTAGTTGTTTCTCTCTCTATCTCTCTCTCTCTCTTTCTCTCTCTCTCTCTCTCTAGTCCTGCTTCTATTAACTGTGTTCATATAGTAGTTGTTTCTCTCTCTCTCTCTCTCTCTCTCATCTCGCTTCTTTTTAATATGTGCTTATGTGGTATTATCCATCGGGGTTAAGATGCCAACTATCACTTAGAGTAGCTGCACATTCTTTACCAGCTGTCACGGTGTTCCGTTTTACCGAGGGGGAGGTGTTGAGACAATACAAGAGCCAGGTGTACAAGTTTTATTATTTAGGTAGTGGTTTGCTTGCATTTCTTATTTTGGAATACAGGTATAATGCATGGTTAATTATTAACATAAGTCTTAACCCTCTGACGCTCTGACGCGTTTTAGCAGTTTATTTTGGCTATCAATGGACGATCTTAGGCAGATTAAGAAGGATCTGTGGGTATTAAAAGGGTAAATACTATCTCAATCAACCCTCTGACTTCCATATACCGTTACTAATCTGAATAAAATTATCTAATAGTAGCCAGAAAACAGAACAGAAACGCGTATTGGAGCTTGAAAGTGTTAATATAAAGTACATTATAAATCTCAATATGGAATACAAGGATACATGGAATACAAGGATACATGGAATACAAGGATACATGGAATACAAGGATACATGGAATACAAGGCTACATGGAATACAAGGATACATGGAATACAAGGATACATGGAATACAAGGATACATGGAATACAAGGATACATGGAATACAAGGATACATGGAATACAAGGATACATGGAATACAAGGATACATGGAATACAAGGATACATGGAATACAAGGATACATGGGATACAAGGTTACATGGAATACAAGGATACATGGAATACAAGGATACATGGAATACAAGGCTACATGGGATACAAGGATACATGGAATTATGTACAATCTTAGCACATACTAAGGTGGGGGAGGTGTGGTGGAGTGGTCATGATACTGGACTGGTAATTCAATGGTCCCGGGTTCAAATCCCGATGTAACAATGGGAAGATATTATTGGGATGGAATTTGTGCTGTACCTTGGATCAGTGCATTAGCCCACCGAAACGCCAAACAAATACCTCATTATTCCCTGATTAAATAGCACTGTATGAATATTCCCATATTCAAAATAGGCTACAGAAGGACAATGCCTAGTGAGTTCATTGCTCAATAGGTGGCGTTCTGAGAGTGAGGGTCCGAGTCTAGGAGGTAAGACAGTGAAGCGCTGGGGTGAAGCAGCTTCAGAGATGGTGCTGCTTCGAGCAGTGAGTGGGCAATCAAGCCCCATGCATCCTGTGATGGCAAGATGGGAGGGGCTGGTTGCAGCTGAAAGTGTTTCTCATGTCTCACTCCCTAGACTGGAACGAGACCTCACAGGCTTCATCGTTGTATGTACGGTTGAATGTACAGACTCTCAGCCTATGCCCGAGAGGGAGTAGTTGGAATGTTGAGAAGAAAAAAATCGGAGAGACATAATGTATGATTAATGAACTCCTAGGTGGACTGAGAGACGTAAATACATGAACAATACATAAATTATAGGTAGTATACTGAGAGGCATCAATACATGAACAATGAACTCCTAATTAGTATACTGAGAGGCATCAATACATGAACAATGAATTCCTAGATGGTATACTGAGAAACGTAATTACATGAACAATAAAATCCTAGGTAGACTCGATTGTGGAGTCTCCCTAGCTGGAATTTTAGTATAAGTTGTGTGTGTGTGTGGCAAAACCTTTCGCCTATAGGTATGTAGTGGTTTTGAGTAACTTAAAGGTTAGTCAAAACATATAATAACATACCAATATATGAATCATTAAAGTTAAGGATAGCGTGTAAGGGTTTCAATTAGCAACTGGTGAATACAATAATTAACGGTAAAAGGGGGAACTGAAAGCCAGGTCTCAACTAGTTCAAGCGTCTCTAGTATCGCAGTACTAACTTAACATATTAAATTACCCAAAAGCTGGAAAGCATTCTATGATAGAACTTATGTCTAGGGTTACTCAGAAGCTGGAAAGCATTCTAGGTTACTTGCTCGGGATTTTCCGTTTTGTTGCAAGTAGTTTGGGAGCTGGAAAGCATCCCTTGGAGCTGTAAAGCATCCTATGATCTCAGGGTTAGTCATATCATTTCCTGTAGTTCTGTCCCTCAAATATTACACATTCTTGAGGGTGCCGGGTCCCGCCGAATTGTCGATCACAAGGGTACGACTGGGGAGGTGTTGGTCGCTCTGGTCTCAGCGAGGGGGGTAGGGGGAAGAGCAATGGAAGTGGCTTCCTGATTTGCTTCACGACATCCTTCCAGGGACCAATCAGCAGGTCGGCTGGATGGTGGCGGCGTGGCGTCCTGATTGGTGGAGGCGCCGCTCTGGTCGGCCAACCCCAGGCTGGCTGTGTGCGTGGGAGGGGGTGGGGGGAGGGAATTGCGGGAGCTTGCTTTGGATTTGGAGAGGGGGGACAGGTGTGGTATGGCCGCATTTTCCGAGGATTCCCACTTGGTTTTGGAGGAGGGGTGATTCGGGTGTTTGGGCCGCATAATGTCTCGGGCTTTGGTATAACAGGGGTTATTATATCTTATTTATTAACACCTAACTGGCGGTACCCGTCATATGACGGGCTAGAGAACAATGGACAATCTGACGGTACCCGTCACATGACGGGCGGCATTTTGAGCACATTATCAGCTCTGAGAGAGAGTCCACGCGTTGGGAGGACGATAGGCGGGCTATGACCGTTCGGCCCGACCACAGAGCCGCGACTGAGCCCCCCACTGCAACATTCCACACACACGGCCTCGCGAGACCAGGAAAAAACTGGGGAAATAACCTAATTTTAGGGTTTTTCACCTCTCGAGATCGCTACAGGATAACCTGTGGTCGTACAAGGATGATTCAGGTGTCATTGGAAAGCTCTATTATCTCCCTTTCACAGATACATAATTGTATTAAGCTCTGGCTCTTCTTTATGCATGAAAAAGAGCATGGAATGAACCTCATTTAGGGTAAATATGCCCGATTGGCAGTTAGTAGATGTTACAAGCGGCCCCGCTCTTTGAGAGTTAATAAGCTTATACATTAATATTAGGTGCTAAGCAGATATGCTTGAGCTGTGTTTTCTAAATCTGCAATATGGTTATGTGTATGTGTGTGTAATATAGAGAGACAGACAGATAGATTGATAGATAGACAGACAGACATATAGACAGACAGATAGATAGACAGATAGATAGATATACAGACTAACAGACAGATAGATAAATATATATAGATAGATAAATCGAGTTAACTATGTAACCAAGGAGGCCTAGAACCATAGAGCCCATTGTGTTCCTTGGTATCGTTGTCCGGGGAGCATAATAAACACATCAAGGGTAATACAATCTACCTTGATCAGTATCTCAATCTTTCTCTCTCCTGCCCCATCTCGCACTTCTCTCTCTCTATCTCTCTCTCACTCTCTCTCTCTCTAACAGGTAGTCAACAGGTAGACACAACGAGTGGTAATCAATGGCATTATTTCTGAGTGGACTGCAGTCACTTTTGGAATTCCACAGGGATCTGTCCTTGGCCCACTTTTGTTTATCATATACTGTATGTCAATGATATCGATATTGGTCTGTTGAGTGTGATCTCCAAGTTTGCAGATAACATACAGCTTGGAATAAATGTGAAATACCCCAAAGGGGTTGAACAGCTCAGGATGGACCTCAACAGACTGGGTGAATGGACATGGCAGATCCCTCTAAACTTGGAAAAGTGCAAGGTGATGCATATCGGCCAAGCAAACCCCAAGTCAGGCTATTCACTATTGGGAATGCTTCTGGAAGTGCCTGACTAGGAAAAGGATTTGGGTGTTCTGATTAGCAGTGACCTAAAGTTTTCCAAGCAGTGCATTGAAGTAGAGAAGAAAGCTCAGAAATTATTGGGCTATATTAAGAGGCAATTTAAGTATAGAAATAAGGATATAGTCCTCACACTTTACAACGCTCTAATACGGCCTCTCCTGGAGTATGCTATTCAATTCTGGTCTCCAGCACTCAGGAAAGATATAGAGCGATTGGAAAGAGTACAAGTTAGGGCTACAAAGCTTATACCATCACTTAGAAGACTGAGCTATGACGACCGGTTGAGAGCTCTTAATTGATCTCTTTCCGTTGGAGACCCGCAGACTACGATGTCAGCTCATTGAAGTTTTTAATATACTTATTGGGTTTGATAATTTGGATTAAAGCAAAATGTTTAGCCTCAATATGAATACAACATGCAACAATGGCTAGAAATTAGAATTGAAAAGGTTCAGCACTAGTATTTCTGGAAACTTTTTCACATATAAGATGTGTTCTACCTGGAACAAACTTCCCTCCGAAGTTGTAAACAGTTCTTCAGTAGAGCAGTTCAAGATGAGAGTAGATAGTATTTTGCACACTCTGTAAAGAGTGTAGTGCACTAAACAGTCTCTCTCCTTCCACTTCGAGTATCACCTCGGAATGGACCGCAAGGTCTCGGAGATACTAACTCTTCCTTGTAACTCCTTGTAACTCTCTCTCTCTATATATATATATCTCTCTCTCTCTCACACACAGTCAGTGAAGATGTAGTAGGCACGGCTGAATGAGGCTGTTCAACCAACCTGGCTTCTGTTGTTGGGTTAAGATGATATCACACACCTCTCTCTACCTGTGTGTGTGTGCGTGTGTGTGCGTGAAAGAGAGAGAGAGAGAGAGAGAGAGAGAGAGAGAGAGAGAATTATGTAGTAGGCACGTCTGAATGAGGCTGTTCAACCAACCTGCTTCTGTTGTTGGGTCGAGATGATATCACACCTCTCTCTCTACCTGTGTGTGTGTGTGTGTGTGTGTGAACGAGAGAGAGAGAGAGAAAGTGAGTAGTTTCATAGATTCCGAGACTACATAATAGTTACGATCACTGCGAGGTCATCTCCTATAAGGAAGGGGGGGGGGATTGTTGATTATTCTTGCCTCCTTCTTCCTCATGCTTAGCTCCATTAGTTTTCAGATTTTAAGACGTTCGGCCGATTAGTTTGGCGATTTTAAGACCATTCGTCCCATTTCTTTGTCAATATTAAGACTTTTCGCGTTATTCAGGTGTCGAATTTTTCCTGGCTAGGCCGTTATTTACAGTAGAAGGGACAGGCCTTCGCCGGAACATTATTCTATCGAAAAATGTACAATTAAATCTTAAAGGGGGATCCTGGGGTTGTATTTTTAAGTTCGATGAAGTGAGGAGAAAAAGAAAAAAAAAATATATATATACCGGTATATGAAGACAAGAAAATCGACCAAAAAAGTAAGCCTTCCCCCCTTAATCTGATCATAAACTGTCTGTATGCAAACCGGTATGGGTAAGAATAGAGTTAGCCGGATAAATGTATGTAATTGCTGATACACCGGTCCATCTCTCTCTCACTCACTCTCTCTCTCTCTCTCTCTCTCTCTTCTGTCCAATCCTTGTTTTTCACTTTTCTTATTTCAGGATCCAGCTATCACTACTAGAATTAAGTCCTGACCACTGCGCTTGGATTGTAAGGTTTGTGTGGTTAGTATATCTACGTATATACAGTATATACAGTATATATATATATATATATAGTAAGTCTATGAAACTATTTCATTACTTTACCTCCCCCCCCCTTCTTTATCTCTCTCTCTCTCACACTCTCTCTCTCTCTCTCTCTCATACTCTCTCTCTCTCTCTCAGAACTGTATGTCTAGGCTTTCAATTGATAAGCATCAGTTGTGGTGGTGTGGGTCTAAGGAGAGGAGGGAAGGAAGGAAGGGAGGGAGGAAGGAAGGAAGGAAGTGAGAAAGGGAGAAAGGAAGGAAGGAGATAAGGAAGGAAGGGAGGAAGGGAAGAAGGAAGGAAGGAAGGAAGGAAGGAAGGAAGGAAGGAAGGAAGGAAGGAAGGAAGGAAGGAAGGAAGGAAGGAAGGAAGGAAGGAAGGAAGGAAGGAAGGAAGGAAGGAAGGAAGGAAGGAAGGAGAAGGAAGGAAGGAAGGAAGGAAGGAAGGAAGGAAGGAAGGAAGGAAGGAAGGAAGTAAAGACGATAGCAAGGTATGAAGGATAGAACTGGGAAAAGTAAATAAACTCGCACGAAAGAGAGGGAGGAGAGGTGAAAAGAAGGAAGGAAGAAGAGAAGACAGGAGAAATTAAAGAAGGAAGGAATATAGGCAGGAAGGAAGGAGAGAACGGAAGATAATAAACAAGAACGAAAGAATACAATGAGATAGAACGAAATGTTGGGATAAGAAGAGAACGGAAGGAAGGACAGGAAATAGAAAGACAGAAAAGGATAAAGCAGGAAGGAAAGAGAAGGAATGGATAAATAAGGGAAAATAGAAGACGATCAATTTAAGGGGAGATTTCCACTTGAGGGATTTTTTTCTTGACCCCTTTCTCCCTCATGTTTAGCCCCATTGGTTTTGCTATTATAAGACGTTCGCCCCATTAGTTTGGCGATTTTAAGAACTTTCGACCCATTTCTGTCAATTTTAAGACTTTTCGTGCTATTTACAGTAGGTGTCGATTTTTTCCTGGCGAGCGATAGCGAGCCTGTAATTTAAGAGGAACCGGCCTTCGGCCGGGAAATTTTTCTACCGAAAAATGTACAAATTTATCTTGAAAGGGGGTCTAGGGGCTGTAATGTTAAGCTTGATGGAAGTCTAGCGAACTAACTAAAAATAGACTGAATGAGGACAATATATAATTATAGGCTACTGTATATATATAATACAATTAAATAAAGTATAAACTAGATGTAAAGTAAGGTGGGTGGGAAAAGATGTGAAAAGAAAATGGTGAAAATAAAAATCGAAAAAAAGGGGAAGTTTAAAACAGGGAAAAAGGCAAAGATATACTTCTAGCAAGAGTAAGAGGAAGAGATATAAGAGGAGGTGAAGGATAGACTAAAGAATTCTGGATATCTTGGCAATAGTGAGAGAGAGAGAGAGAGAGAGAGAGAGAGAGAGAGAGAGAGAGAGAGAGATAATAATAATAATACAATGTTTATTTCATATAACAGTATAATTATATACAGTATACCGGTATATATATATATATATATATATATATATATATATATATAGAGAGAGAGTACAAAGTACAAAGGAGTACAAAGGAAATCAAGCAACAACATATCTAGTGACCCTTCTAGGCTGCTTGTCCTCCAAAACACGGAGGATCAAGTGTCCAAACAGTGGTTTAGAGTGGGTAAGGGAACATTGGAAAGGGAATTACTGCCCTGGAACTAATGTCCGTGGCAGGATTAGGAAGTTAGTAGGGGACAGATGGATTAGTAACTGAGGGGGGGATAAAATAAAGTTATTCATTTACAAACGCAGTCAGTCGCGGGTTTGATGCGAGATATTTGTCTAGGCGGAGTTTAAATGAATCAACTGTGATGCAGTCTATAACGTCTCGGGGAAGCCCATTCCACAAGTTGACAACTCGATTGAAGATGAAATTCTTAGATTCGTGTGAGTTAAAAGATTTACCAATAATTTTGCAACCGTTTCCCCGCGTGTAATTAGATTGGTCGATAGTGAAGTACTTAATACAGTTCATAAAATTATTGTCGATGCCTTTGATGATTTTGAACACTTGAATTAAGTCACCTCTTAATCTGCGCTGGGTTAAAGGAAATAATTTAATTCTCTAAGACGCTCTTCGTATGGTTTGTTCTTTAGGCTAGGTATCATTTTGGTAACTCTACGTTGAACTCGTTCTAGCTTGTTTATATCTTTTGGTAATAAGTCACAGCATTGAATGCAGTATTCCAGAAGAGGGCGGACTAAGGAATTGTAAAGGGTTAGGATAACTTCTTTGGATTTATGCCCAAATGACCTGCCTATAAAGCCAATTATTTTGTTTGCCTTCTTAACAACTTCTGAACATTGTTGACTCGGTTATAGGTTACTCGATATTGTTACTCCCAGATCGGTTTCTTTGTTTACATTCTTAAGCTGAGTGCCATTCATCGAATAGTTTGCTTTCTCATTTAGGTATCCGATATGTAGTACTTTACATTTATCCGCATTGAAACTCATTTGCCAAATTTGGGCCCAACATGACAATTTATCTAGATTGTGTTGCATATCGTCAACTTGTTCTGTTGAGAGTACGCTATTTGCAATTTTTGTATCGTTAGCAAATTTTGAGATTGTACAGGTGAGACCCTCATCTATGTCGTTGATGTAAATTAGAAAGAGAATTGGTCCCAGTACGGATCCCTGGGGTACCCTGCTACTTACATTGGTCCATTTAGATGCCTTACCGTTTATGACTACTCTTTGCTTTCTGTCGCTGAGCCAATTTTCTATCCATTTCAACACACCGTCTTGTATTCCATATGCTTTTAGTTTTAGCAGTAAACGTTTGTGGGGAACTTTGTCAAAGGCCTTTTGAAAATCAAGGTATATAATATCTACAGCTTTACTCTCATCGTAGAGGTTGAGGATATCGTGGAAGAAGTCTAAGAGGTTTGTTAAACAGGAACGTTTTTTACGAAAGCCTGTTGAGTATCTTTAAGTATGTTAATTTCCTCTAAGTGATTTACGAGTTTGTCTCTTATGACCGTTTCTAGCATTTTACATACAACTGAGGTTAAGCTAATTGGACGATAGTTACTGGATAGGGATTTGCTGCCTTTTTTTAATATCGGTGTTACGTTGGCTAGCTTCCACTGATCAGGCATAGTTCCAGACTGCAAGGATTTATTGAATAGTAATGTCAGTGGTTTGGAGAGCTCATCCTTTAGCTTCCTTTAGAACTCTAGGCGAGATTGTATCAGGTCCAGGCATTTTATTTACCTTGAGTTTATCTAAACAATTCAATACTTCTCTCTCTGTAATGGTGATATTGCTTAGAACATCTGAATTATCAATCTGAATCGGCGATGGTGTAGGGATATCACTGAGGTCTTATGTTGTAAAAACTGATGCAAAGAAGGTATTGAGGGCATTACTCATTTGTACTTCGTCTTTGGTGTATTCTTCATTTTCATCGACTAACGGTCCAACAGTTGAAGTAACTACTTTTTTCTTTCTGATATAACTATAGAATTCTTTCGGGTTTGTTTTACTTTGATTCGCAATATGTAACTCTAAGGTCTTTTTACTTTGCTTAATTAACTTTTTGGCTTTGCGTCGTAGCTCTACAAATTTCACCCGTTCTTCGTCATTTTGTGAGGATTTTAATCTATCATTAGCAAATTTTTTAGCAAGCAGGCAGTTTGAAATATCTTTATTCCACCATTTGGGCTTATTATTATGGCCTGGACGCCGTATTTTCGATGGTATGCAGTCTTGCACTGCTTTTAGGTAAGTGGTTTCGAATAACTTCCAAGATGTATTTATGTCGCTATTGTTAATTAAATAGCTCCAGTCAGTTTCTTTAAACATAGCTCTAAGTTTATGGAAGTTTGCTTTCTTGAAATTAGGGACTTTTTCGATGCTACTATTTGGTTCGTTACTAGTAAACTTTAAAGTGAAAGTTATCGTACGATGGTCGCTGTTACTGAATTCATCACCAACATTCAAATTCTCTATTAATTCTTCTTTTGTTGCAAGTACAATGTCAAGAACATTATTACCACGGGTCGGCGTTCGAACAAATTGATAAAGCGAACTCTCTTGCAAGTTCGTATACAAGTCATGTCAGGAGTGTGAAGTAAGAGTATCGCCCTACTTGGCGACAGGTAAATTAAAGTCGCCAAAAATTACGGTATCTTGTGAGTTACTTACATCTGCAATTTGTTCGTAAATTTCTCGGTCAGTTTGCACTGATTGAGCTGGAGGTCTGTATATTAACGCAAGTATTATTTTTGTACCTTTATTATTCTTTATTAGCACAAAAGATGTGTCGACGTTCACAATTTGAGGTTTTGACAAGAGGGTAGGGTTAAGAGTTTCTTTGATATAAAGTAAAACGCCACCTCCATTTCTATTTATTCGGCTTTTCTCAAATATTACATAACCGGGAAGTGAATACTCTGCTAAAAAGTCTCTATCTTCGGTATTGAGCCAAGATTCTGTTATGCCAATCACATCATAATTTTCTGTAAACAGTAGCTCCTCTAAATCTGAATATGTATTGCGTATGCTACGAGCGTTTGCATAGAAAACCTTTAAATTTGTTATTTTAGATCTCACGGAACGCTCTTTAATAATATTTTTGGTTCTTGTCGGATCTACGTTTATGTTCATGGCTGTCCTCGGTCCTCGCTGTCTTCGGTCCTTATCGCTGGTGGTCCTCGGTTTCCTCTGTTTTTTGCTTGGCGTTGGATGATTTATGTCACTGCTCCTTCTCGGACGGCGTTTTTTGATCCATGGCTGCGGACTGCTTCATGTAGGAGACGACCCATGCGTGCTGAACCCACAGGGTTTAGATGAGTGCCATCCTTGCGGAACAGAGTAGGCTGGTTGTAGAAGTTGTCCCAGAGGTTGATGAATACAACTTCTTCCTTCAGGCACAAATATTTTAGTCGGCTATTTGTGCTGAAGGCCTTGTCGTAGAATTTATCAGGTGCGTCGATCTTGGGGAGAATGCCTGAGATTATGATATTCCTTGACTTGTTTTTGTAGTGCTGGATCATCTTGCGATATTTCTCCATCAACTCTTCGGATCTGGTGCGCATGACGTCATTTGAACCAGCATGGATGACAAAAAGGGTATTTTCATTTGCATCCTTTGTGGTATTTTTGAAGGCTTCCACAATGTCGTCCAGTCCAGCTCCTGGGATGCAACATTTTTTTCGTCGATTTGGGACTCTGTCGCAGAACTCTTCGACCTGTCCTCGTAGGATGGAATCCCCAACGAGCCTGGTCTCTTCTGGTTCGTCTTCCATCTACCAAGATCTCAAATCTGTTTGACATTGTGACTGGTAGATGAGACCTTTTCTGCGTTGGCCATGCACCGTTCCTCACTGGTGTAAATCCGGAAACCTGTGGTGGCGGGACTCTGCGTACAGGTCGGGGAGAGGAGTGGTTAGAACGGGGGCGAGGGGTTGGTACTGTTCGTGCTAGCAGGCTTCTTGCACGAGGAGTGGGGGCGAGACTAAGGTGAACAGGGCGGCTGTCCTGGTTTGATGTCGGCTCAGGTTCGTCAGAAGCATCTGCTGCAGTGGCTACTGCAGGTGTTGGATTGCTGGCAGATGACGTTGGGGTGGTGGTGGATGCTGGAGTTGAAACAATTGGAGTTAGTGATACTCCAACGTTGAGTGTTTCGAACTCTTGGAGTGATTCCAGCTTCCTGGTGAGGGCGTTGATCTTGTTGTGGGCTTCATCCAATTTTGCTGTCAAATCCTCTCGTTGCTGGCAGAGTCGGCAGACTTGTGGATCGGCAGGAGCAAACATGGAAGCACCAAACCTACCGGCGCAGTTCGTACAGGCACGAGGCATGGTGACGATCACTTTCTTCAGATCACTTCACTCACTTAAAAACACTAAACTCACTTTAAAAACACTAAACTCACTTTAAAAACACTTATCTCACTTTAAAAACACTTCACTCACTTCAGGTCGCTTCACTTACTTAAATGGCCTAACCGAAAACAAAAATGTTGAAATACGACAAATAGGTTATCAGCGGTGATAGCCTAGCCGAAAATTAAAACAAAACAAAATTAAATTTGAATACGCAGTGATAGCCGAACCGAAAACAATTTTATTTTTATTTAAACAGAAATTGGCCACCAGGGGTGATAGCCTATCCTAACCGAAAACAAAAATTATGAAATACCGGTATGCAGAAATAGGCCACCAATAGGCCACCAGCGGTGATAGCCAACTATGACACGCTGGTGTCACTGTAGGCTAGTCAAGCAGGATTATATTTAGATAAACAAAGTTATCAGTCAAAGGTTACTACAAGATCATGCAAGCAACAACTAAAATTACAGATATATATATAGCTACAGTAGGATACTGAATACGATAACTACTAGAGTTAATAAGAAAATACAAAGCTAATACAAAGAGAGAGAGAGAGGAGACAGCAGAGAAAGGCAAGCCAGCAACCAGCTGGTGTAACAAAAACCTCCAAGACTAAGTAAAATGTTGGTTGTTTGACTACCCAGATCACTTACACTCTGCCCCCCCCCCCCCCTCCCAGCAATGAGGTATGTGTCTGAGTACATACATACATACATATATTATATACATACATACATACATACATACATACATACATACATATATTATATACATACATACATACATACAAACACACATACATACTGTACATACATACATACATACATACATACATACATACATACATGCATACAAACATACATACATACATACTGTTGTTTTAGTTTCCTCCCTAGATCTCCATAAAGCTTAATGAGTTATCCTGAAGACCCCCCTTTCGAGGTGAATTTGTCCTTTTTCGGTAGAAACAGCAAAAGTCGACACCGAAATGGCACGAAAAGTCTTCAATTAAAAAAACGGGACGATAGGTATTCAATTCGACAAAATTAATGGGGCGAACGTATTAAAATGTCAAATCTAAATGGGGCCAAACATGAGGGGGAAGGGGGTCCAGCAAAAAGCATCGTCTTCAGTGAAAATATCCCCTTAGGAGTATCTCGATTGGGCAGATTGTAGACACCAATCGAGCACGGCAATAAGGAGTTGCTGGAACACCTGTTTCATTTGTCTGGTTTCCCTCACTGTTTCTATGTGTGCCTCACCTATACAGAGAGTAATCCAGCTAACTCTCACAAACACTTCCTCCTTCTATTAATTTCACTACACTTAACAAGCACACCACACTTTTTTGCAACACCTCGAAGGTACCTTGATATTAGGTCTCTATCACTTATTCTACCTTAGGGGGGACACTTGTTGCAGATAGCTTTCCCTTTTGTCTCCTTCATGCCAAAAAAATATATATATATATACAGTATATAATATATATATATATATATATATATTTATATTGTTGCAGGTAGCTTTCCCTTTTGTCTCCTTCATACCAAAAGAACATATATATATATATATATATATATATATATATATATATATATATATATATATATATATATATATATATATATATTAACATCGTGTTGCTCTCCTATCACCCATCTTTACTAACTCACCTGGTCAGCTCCCTCACCTCTCCACACCTGGTCATCCCTGTAACCTGTAATCACTGTTAAACTTCCTGTATCATAAACTGTAACTCACCGCCCCGTCCTCCACTTTCGGTAACCGGTCATTTGTTACTTATGAACGTATCTGGCCCACTTTCGGTACATAATATAATACGGGAGCCCACCTCGCTTTATTTCTCTTCCTCTCCCTCTCTCTTTGGCTTGTATCCATTTGGCCCCATTCAGCCTACTGTTTTAAGACGTTTACCCCCATCCAGGTGTCAACATTTTCCTGGCGAGCGGTAGTGAGCCAGCATATATATATATATAACACAATCCCACCCCTACTCCGTGAAACTCTCCAACCCAAGAGTGAAACGTTACTCTCAGTCTTTCTTCTATTCAACAGCTGAGCTCTGGAACTCTCTCCCAAAATCAGTCTTTCCCTCTTCCTATGACTTAAATTGCTTCAAACTCCGTGTGTCCAGGCATTTTGGCTCGAACGTCCCTTGATTTTGGCCCTGTCACTCTTTCAACTTTGGGGGAGGCACTCGCTATAGGCAGTTCTGCCTTTTGCCTCCCTCACTCACATAGATTTTTTTTTTTTTTTTTGACAGCAAACAAAATTTGTACATTTTTCTATAGAATAATGTCTCCGGCGAAGCCGGATTTCTCAATACAATGCTGGCTTGCTATCGCTCACCAGGAAGATATCGACACCTGGATGGGGATAAACGTATTAAAACAGTTGGCTCAATGGGGCCGAATGGATACAAGCCAGGGAAAGAGAGAAAAGGAGAGAAAGATAAAAAAAAAGCCGATGACCCCCTTAAATGTTGCCTTGTAACCAGGTGTGTGATATTACTCTCGGGGCAGGTGTATGTGGGACACCAATATTAGTTATTCATTAATTTACTTTCATATTATATTTGATTATATTAATTTAGATTGATTTATTGATTGATTTTTACATTTATTTTTTTATTATTATTATTTGTTTTGTATTATTATTATTATTATTATTATTATTATTATTATTTTATTATATTATTATTATTATATTTTATTATATATTTTTATTATTATTATTAGTTTATTATTATTTGTTTATTATTATTATATTCTATTATTATATTAATTATTATTATATTCTATTATTATTATTATTACTATTATTATTATTATTATTATTATTATTATTACTATTATTATTATTATTATGTTAATTTCGTTTGCTCCCTAGACTCCCTTTCAAGCTCATTAAAACGCCCCTCACAATCCCTTGAAGCTAAATTTCTACATTTTTCGGTATAGGCCGGTTTTCCATATATTGCAGGCTCGCTATCGCCCGCCAGTAAAAAAATCGACACCTGGATGGGACGAAATGTCTAATAATAGCTAAACTGATGGTCCAGGTGTGTGATATTTAAACGGTGGAGGCAGGTTTTTGTTGGGGTACCGGTATTAACCCCATCTGTAACGGCGATGTACTTTTCATTCGATTCTGGCAACTATTAGACGATTTTGTACAGCTTATTAAGAACGTCTACTCATTCAAAGACTTCAGACTGTCTCAATTAAGCCTTTTAACTACCATATATCCTTCCTAAGCTTCCAAAAATCGTCTAAACGTAGCTTATAATACAGTTAAAAAGACATCGCCGGTACAGAAGGCATACCATGTTGGCTTGTAACCAGGTGTGTGATATTTAAGGGGAGGTTTTTAGTGTGTTTCCTAGACTTCCATCAAGTTTAAAATTACACACCCTAGACCCTCTTTCAAGGTAAATTTGTAAATTTTTCGGTAGAAAAAAGTCCCGGCCGAAGGCCGGTTCCTTTTAAATTACAGGCTCGCTATCGTTCGCCAGGGAAAAAAACGACACCTAAATGGGACGAAAGGTCTTAAAAGTGACATAAATGGGGTGAACGTTCTTAAAATCGCCAAAGTAATGGGGCGAACGTCTTAAAATGTCACAAGCAATGGGGTTAAACATGAGGGAAAAAAGGGTCAAGACAAAAATCCCTCAAGTGGAAATCTCCCCTTAACTGTCGAGACAGGTTTTTGTTGGGGGATACTGGTGCCGATATTGATTAGTCAAGTGGGTTTGAACTTTGGTACACGATGTGGGTTAGTCTGGTCGTCACCTCCTGTATTCTTTAAGAGACTCGATCATAAACACACACACACACACATACACCATATCACCCCGTCCATCTTACAGTCTAACACTCCTTACGTACCACCAATTCATTTAACCCCAAAACACCAGAGCATATCCCCCCCCCCCCCCCTGCCCACCCACACACGCACATCCACACACCCACAAACCACTTTCACACACACACACACACACCACTTTCACATGTACACCCCCACACGCCTCGCACTGTTGATATCTGTCTACATCCTCAGTCATCTTTTTAGGGCATTTTCTAGCAATTTTCTTTTTCCTTCCTTCCTTCACAGGCATAATAGTCCCCCTATATAAGTGTAAAGGGGAAAGAGGAGTGTGTGGTAACCACCGAGGAATATGTCTTCTAAGCGTAGTAGGGCAGGTGTACAGTAGAGTAGTGATTGAGAGAGTGAGAGCGAGAACGGAGAAATGGGTAGGTGATGAACAGGGAGGTTTTAGGAAGAGAAGAGGATGTGTAGATCAGATTTTTACCCTGAAATGTGTTGTGGAGAAATATCTGGAGAAGCAACAAAAGCTGTATGTTGCCTTTATGGACTTGGAGAAGGCCTATGACAGAGTGGATAGAGAAGGTTTGTGGAAAGTACTTAAAATATACGGAGTAGATGGCAAGTTGTTGAAAGCAGTGAAGAGCATGTATGAGGGTGCAAAGGCGGTACTACGTGTGGAAAATGAGCAGAGCGAGTTCTTTGATCTGAATGTTGGGCTGAAACAGGTGTGTGTGATGTCCCCGTGGTTGTTTACTGTATATATGGATGGAGTCATGAAAGAAATACAAGGAAGGGCAGTGGATGTTGGTGTATCGCTGAAAAGGGGGGAAATGAGTGGAAGCTACCTGTACTGCTGTTTGCAGATGATACAGTTCTGATTAGCAATAATGAATGGGAGTTGCAGGGTCTGGTAAATATGTTTGGAACAGTGTGCGAAAATTGGAATCTGAAGGTAAATGCGGGGAAGAGCAAGGTTATGGTCTTCGAAAGGGGTGAAGTCACAGAGTGTGAGGTGAAGTTGAACGGTCAGGCTATGGAGATTGTCAGCTCATTTAAGTATCTGGGCAGTGTGCTGAGTAAAGATGGGAGAATGGATGAAGAAGTGCGGGAGAGGGTGCAACAGGGGAAGAGGGTTGTAGGAACGTTGAAAGCAGTAACAAGAAATAGGGTGGTCAGCATGGAAGTGAAGAAGTCCTTGCATGACAGTGTGGTAATACCGACACTGACTTACGGAAGCGAAGCATGGACGTTAGTGAAGAGACTCAGACCAAGAGTGAGAGGGGTGGAAATGAGTTACTTGAGAAGTGCGTGAGGAGTTACATGGAGGGATAGACAGACGAATGAGGAAATAAGAGGGAGGTGTGGTGTGGAGATAGATGTGCTGGAAAGTGTGAAAAGGAACACCTTGAGATGGTTCGGCCATATGGAACGTATGGGAAGCGAGAGAATGACTAAGAGGGTGTACGATAGCGAGGTGGGAGGACAGAGAGGGAGAGGTGCACCGAAGGAGAGGTGGAAGAATGAGTGAGGAAGTATATGGATGAAAGCGGTGCAGGTTGAGAGAAGGGGCGTCGACTGACTGGGGACAGAGGTGCATGGGATCAAGGCGTCAGGCAATAGATAGATAGATAGATAGACTATTAATTTTCCACCCTTCCTATATTCCTTCTGTCTAGCTTCTTTTAGACTACTTTATTCCTTCAGCCATCTCTTTATGTCCTTCCTTTATGTCCTTCTTTATGTCCTTTTGTATTCTTTCTTTGTTTTCTGCCTCCTTGTTTGTCTGTCTCTTCGTTTAGTTTGCTCCACTAGACACCCCTCGAGCTAAAAATAAATAAATACACACACAGAAAATTGTATGAAAACAAATAATATAAAACACACATTTCATTAATCTCATCTCTCCCATGTTCTCTCTCTCTCTCTCTCTCTCTCTCTCTCTCTCTCTCTCATGTTCTCACTAATCCCATCTTACTCAACAACCTAAAAAAAATATATATTCATAATATTAGAAATCTATCATATGAAGAAAGGTTGAACAAATCAGGCTTACATTCGTTAGAAAGACGCAGAGATAGAGGGGATATGATAGGAGTGTTCAAGTGGGTTAGTGGGATTAATAACGGGGACATGAAAAATGTACTGAAGCTCAGTGATAGCGAAAACACTCGAACAAATGGTTTCAAATTAAAAAAAAAAAAATCGTTTCAGAAAAGATATAAGCAAATACTGGTTTGGTAACAGAGTTGTAGACTTGTGGAATAGGCTACCGAGTGATATATATATAGGTAGGATCGAGAATGATAGGAATCTTTAATATAAAATTACATAAGCATAAATGGAGGTGGGTATGAGGGGGATCTGCGGGGCCAATCGGCGCTCTGTAGACCCCCGTAATCTTGTGTTGATCTCTGACAGTTTTGGTGAGGTCAGTCCCCAAGGTATTAGTGAGTTGGGTCTATAATTAGGCCTTGTAATTGGGGCTGGGTGTGACAGGGGTCTGCCTTGTGTGGGCCGATCGTTTTTCTGCAGACTCCCATTTTCTTATGCTTTTATGTTCTTATATCACTAATCTCATCTCAATAATATCATCTCACTAATCACATCTCATTAATCTCATCTCACTAATCTCATCTCTCCCTTCTTCACACAAATCTCATCTCATTAATCTCATGTCACTAATCTCATCTCTCCTTTCTTCTCACTAATCTTATCACACTAACCTCCTCTCTCCGTTCTTCATACTAATTTAATCTCTTTAATCTCATCGCACTAATCTCTTCTCTCCCTTCTTTTCACTAATCTCATCTCATTCACCTGTTCTCATCTCTCCACACCTTTACACCTGGCCATGCATGTAACCTGTAATCAACGTCAAACTTCCTATATCATATAATGTTACTTATAGACCCAGTCCTCCGCTCTCTGTAACCTGCATTGTGTAACTTATGACTGTCTCTTACTTATTTTGCTTTTTTGTTTTTTTTCTATGTGATTGAGGGAGGCAAAAAGCAGAACTGCCTATAGCGAGTGCCTCCCCCATAGTTGAAAGAGTGACAGGGCCAAAATCAAGGGACGTTCGAGCCAAAATGCCTGGACACACGGAGTTTGAAGCAATTTAAGTCATAGGAAGAGGGAAAGACTGATTCTGGGAGAGAGTTCCAGAGCTCAGTTGTTGAATAGAAGAAAGTTTGGGAGTAACGTTTCGCTCTCGGGTTGGAGAGTTGCACGGAGTAGGGGTGGGATTGAGTTGCAAGACGGGTACCACGTGCCCTACGTAAAGGAGGTGGTATACACTGGGAAAGCTCTGAGGAACACTGATTATTATAGTAGCGATAGAATAGCGAGAGAGATGCAACATTGCGGCGGAGAGAGAGAGATTGCAGAGAGTTGGTGAGTGGACGGGAGTTAATGATACAAAAGGCCTTCCTTTCAACTTTGTCTAGGAGAGCGGTGTGAGAGGAACCTCCCCACACATGTGAACAATACTCAATACAAGAACGCACTATGCCCCTGTACAGAGCAAGAAGCTGTGCAGGGGAAAAGAACCCCCTAAGGCGGTTGAGCACACCCAGCTTCTGGGAGGCTGCCTTAGCAAGACTGGTAATATGGTCCTTCAAACCGAGAGTTAATGATACGAAAGGCCTTCCTTTCAACTTTGTCTAGGAGAGCGGTGTGAGAGGAACCTCCGCACACATGTGAACAATACTCAATACTAGGATGCACTATGCCCCTGTACAGAGAAAGATGCTGTGCACTGTGCAGGGGAAAAGAACCCCCAAAGGTGGTTGAGCACACCCAGCTTCTGGGAGGCTGCCTTAGCAAGACTGGTAATATGGTCCTTCACACTGAGAGCAGAAGAAAAAGAGACACCAAGAATATTGAGAGAAGATGAAGGATTAATTTTTGTATTGTTGAAAAATAAGGGATAGTCCACTGGGAGTTCCTTACGGGTAGATAGATGGAGAAATTGGGTCTTGGAAGCATTAAAGGTAACAAGGTTTTCTCTGCCCCAATTGGAGATAGTATTTAGATCCGAATTTAAGAGTTCTATGGCTTCATTACGTTTGTCGTTGAGGGATTGCTGGCTGGGCGTTCTGAAAAACTAATGGAGTAGTGTAAGGTTGAGTCGTCTGGGTATGAATAGATGGGAATTGAGGTACAGTTGAGGAGATCATTTATAAAAGTTAGAAAGAGAATAGGAGATAGGACAGAGCCCTGAGGAACACCGGAGTTTATAGGGTGAGGAAGTGAACGATGGCCGTCCACAACCGCAGCTATGGAACGGCCGGAAAGGAAATTAGAGACAAAGGCACAGATGGAGGGATAGAAACCGAAGGAGGGTAGTTTAGAAATTAAAGATTTGTGCCAGACTCTATCGAAGGCTTTCGATATGTCTAGTGCAATAGAAAAAGTCTCACCGAAGTCCCGAAAAGAGGATGACCAAGAGTTAGTAAGATATGAAAGAAGATCACCAGTAGAG
>CM064566.1:12962456-13069956 GCA_032716605.1 Paralithodes platypus
CGTCATCAACAGGATGTACGCGTTCAGGATAGTGACATCAAGAAGATGGAGTACCACCTTCTTATACCACTTACACGTCTTCCTGAGGCAGTCAACAGCAGTGATTTGCATGTCACTCTTATCCACCAACCGCATGTTTATGTTGTAGTCCATAACAAGGTCAGGTTTGGAGATAGGGACTAGATGCTTCTCGCGGGTGACAGGGTCCATTTGGTATCTCTTCTTCCCGCTATCTCGCATTGTGGACTTGTGGAAGGTGGAGAGGACATTGACTGGCTTTGTGTCATGCCAACAAATAGCCAGTATACTGTCACTGCTGCTCTTCTTCCGGAAGATGTCTCCTTTCCGTGTAGCATGAAACTTGGGCCAGTGTTTTCTGTTTGCCCTGACAGTTCCACAGCTTCCCGTGCTCCTTGCAAGGAGATACCTGGCAAGGAGAGGAGAGGTGTAAAAATTGTCGCTGTACAAGATACGGTTGGCATCCAGATACGGCTCCATCAGTGTCTTCACAACCGCCCCTGAAAGACCCAGTAGGTCGTTTGGAATGTCCACATCAGTAGCGGTGTAGATGATGAGGTCCAGCACGTATCCTGTCTCGCAGTCACACAGTACAAAGAACTTGATCCCGAAGCGGTGACGCTTCGACGGAATGTACTGCCTGAAAGAGAGACGTCCACGGAAGAGGATCAAGGACTCATCAATCACAACATTCTGAAAAGGTTTGAAAAACCGGCGATACCTGGTCAGGAGGGAGTTCAGGAATGGCCGGATTTTCCAAAGCTTGTCAGCTCCGTGTGCGGCAGTGTTGTCGACAAAGTGCAAGCACTTCAGAATTTGCCGGTATTGGTCCCTGGGCATGTACATGTTGAAGACTGGCGTTGATCTAATGTCATGCATCAGCCAATAATCCAGCATGTTGTGTTTTCTCATGTGGGGCATTAGCATGGTGAGGGCCAAAAACACGAGGAGCTGAGGGATATCGATGGGCGTCCATCTCCTCATGTGGGGCGAGGCCATCTCTTCGGAGTGCTGGGTTGCGTAGAGGTTTGTCTCCCTGACGATGTCCCCGAGCAATCCATCGTCAAAGAATGCTCGGAAGTAGTCATAAGGGGTGTCATTTTCTGAACAGGGAAAGGCAGGCTGGACGCCATTTGGCCCCTTATCAAAATGGGGTGGAACCCCAGGCATATCCCGAGGCTCGCAGTGCTCCCACTCAAAGATAGGTGGCTCGTCCGGCCTCCTGCCCCTCCCGACCACTCGTGGGGCACCTCCTGGGGCACCTCCCGGGGGCACCTCCGGGGCACCTCCCGGGGCACCTCCTGGGGCACCTCCCGGGGCACCTCCTGGGGCACCTCCCCGAGCACGTACCTGATCACCTCTTGCGGCCCTTCCTCGGGCCCTTCCTCGGGCCCTTCCTTGGGCCCTTCCTTGGGCCCTTCCTTGGGCCCTTCCTTGGCCCCTTCCTCGGGCCCTTCCCCGGGCACCTTGCTGTGGCGGTCCCTGCTGTGGCTGTGGCTGTGGCTGCCCGCCATTAGAGTCGCTTGCTGGCGTGGGGGATATCCTGGCTTCAGGCGAATCGGGAGAGCTTGAGCCGGTGCCGGCATCACTCTCAGACATCGTCAGCCGACGCCTGGTCCTCCTGGTCCTCCTCATCCGCTGCAGCCCGGGTGGCGTTGACAACCTGGGAGGAGCAACAACAGCTGGTGTTGACGTTGATGGTCCTGGTTGTCCATGGGCGGGGGTTAGTGGTGAGAGCTGCACTACCCCCGAGATGTTCCCTAGCTCACCACCGGGCATCACTGGAGGCTCGGACGAAGCTCGCTGCCTGGATGTGGATGGGCGTGGCTGTGGGGATGACGATCTTCTTCGTTTGGCCTGTCTTGTGTTGCCTATGAAAATTGTGGGAATGGTATTTCGTATGAGGGATGTGCAGACTCAAACTTGACAACTAAGACATGATTGATTTGAGAGAGAGAGAGAGAGAGAGAGAGAGAGAGAGAGAGAGAGAGAGAGAGAGAGTCCTAGCAATTTCAAGGTCACCTGCGTAAGGAAACAAATGTACCGTATACCGTGATATATACGCCTATCAAATGATTGCAAGCAATATACACCAATATGCAGTATATATATATATATATATATATATATATATATATATATATATATATACTGTATATTGGTGTATATTGCTTGCAATCATTTGATAGGCGTATATATAACGTGTACAGTACATTTCTTTCCTTACGAAAAGAGAGAGAAAAGTCCTAGCAATTTCAAGGTCACCTTCGTAAGGAAACAAATGTACCGTATACCGTGATATATACGCCTATCAAATGATTGCAAGCAATATACACGTATATCCTCAAGTGGTTAACGATATCTAGATAGCACAGAGATATATATTATATGAAATACAAAATAAAATTAATAAAATAATTTCCTGTTTTCCTTTCCTTATCAGGACTTATTATTGTGATACTCTTTATTTGAAATACTGAAACAATTAAAGTCATGTAGTATTTAAAAGAATTATTATTTAAAGAGCAGTAGGCTATGGATGACAAAAGATAAAGAAGGAAGATAATAAAAAGTCTTGAAAGATAAATATTAAAGTAAGAATATTTCTGTCTCATTTTGAAATAATAGATATTTCTATCATTTATATTTAATGTATATTCTTGGTTCGTCTTATTTATATATATTATATTATTATATCATAGATATATCAAATATATAAAACGTATATTAATAATTATAAATGTATTTCTTAACGTAACAGAGGTTGATTATGAGTAAATAAAGTTACAGGATCGTTTCATAGATTCGATTCAGGTCTCACTCAATAATATGAAAAGCAAAAAGAATATGAGCAAAAGAATTCTTCAGCTTAGGAAATCACTAGAAGTAATACACAGCTGTTTTCTAAGGCGATATTACTAATACGAGACAATAGCATCACCGTATAAGCACCATTAAGCAAGAAGGATCAAAGAAATGAAAGAACGAGAAGTATTAATATAAAACAATGTATACTTTCATCATAAAAATATTAAAGATTGCATAGTCCACAAGTTAGTCAACTAAAATAGTTAATACATATAGCATTATAATAATAAATATTAAGTACATAAATAGTAGCGTTATTAATTGCAATCAAATAGTTAAATTACCCTAAACACATCAATATTAATCACATATCTCACTAACAACATGAGTGTTTACACCGAACACATACACATTTATATAATTGACTGACAGTCACAATATTATAATACTTCACACCGTCTTCCTCCAGCTGCAATTCATAACTCAAATGTGATTTGAATCCACAAATGGGTCTTATATAAAAACAATGATGGTGTAGGAACGAATCAGGAGGCGGTGTCGCGCTAATCATAGCTCCTGAATCACATAACATGTCGTCACTCACAGCTCCTGGCGTCGATCATAGATAGAATCGGTCAGAGGAAGAGCTATCGAGATCACTCGATTGGTAGTTGCTTAATGGGTAGTTTAACTCTAATTAACTCTTAATAACATACATATGTCAGACCTTAGAAAAGAGTTTAATATAGACATATTAAAATAGACATAAATAGATTCACCACAGATGGCAACAGCAAGATAAAATGAGGATATAGAAGGATATCACCCAAAGTAGGAATATCCAGTACCCATCAGAACATAGCCGGAATAGCTGGAGCTATTCAACTGCAAGGCATTATCAACATGAAGGCTTGAAAGCGCACTACAAAAGAGATATTTACTCGCTACAAGGGAGAGCTAATTGAAAATCTCATTAAATTAAACTTACGTGTATAATAATCAATATGTGGCATATATATCGTTCTTTGTGACAGAATTGCCTTAGATACATAACCTAGATTCTGGCTTCACAAGTATGACCGGATACTCCACTGGCTTAATTGTGATCAGCTGGTTTGAAAAAATTCAACTCGATGCAGTATACTCTGCTAGAGACACGGTAGGGGATAGTATGGGAGTGATCCTACGTGATGTCGTGCACGCCAAAGAAGTGAGTGGAGTATCACGGAACACATAGAATGAGATAAAAGAGATTAGTTGGTTCGCTTGATCAGAGGGAAGATGACATAGTAGATGAATTAAACACTGAAATAATAAATGATATGACATCAAAGGCGTATATTATCTAAATGTTGATAAACAATGAAGATCAATGTCATTAATCAAAATAGATTAAAATCAATATATTCAAATATATATAATATTCGTGGGCTTTTGTCTGAGTTTAGATAATCAATCTCATTGTGATATATATTTAGGTTGAAAAACTACTTTAGGGAAAAACCCAGGATCAGTTGGAATCACGAGTAGCAAATAAAAGAAAATATCTTATAAAATCCGTCTATGTACAATATTACGTAACATCAATGTCTATGATAGTCGAGATATTCTGGGTGGTCTAGATTTACATGCCGATACCCAATCTTCAGGACTGCTGAAATGTTAGAGGTAAAATTAGCTTGATCACGAAATGGGGGAAACCCATTCTGGTGAAAAATTTGAGCAGTTCCTTGATTACAGTGGAGCAGAGGTAGTCCTTAAGGGTATAGTGGGTAGCGAGTTGATGTCCATGATAGAATAAATAAATGAGGGAAGTCAGGCAATAGTCCACAAAGGAAAAAGGAGAAAAGGGAGGGAAGAGGAGAAGGAGAGGGGAGGAGGCAAGTGTGAACACTCTACAAAAATACATACTATAATATAATATCAGTATATATATATATATATATATATATATATATATATATATATATATATATATATATATATATATATACGTATATTGATATCATCATTTTTTATAGGCGTATATATCACGGTGTAGGGTTGATTTCATACTATGAAATCAACCCTACACCGTGATATACGCCTATCAAATGATTGCAAGCAACATGGAGTCACGCGAAGAAATGAATAAATACATGAATACATGAAGGTAGAGAAATAAATTCCTACTTGGTGGTACTGCCCGGGTGGCTGTGAGGGTTGGTTGTTTGAGGAGTGGCCTACAGTAATCAGTAAGTCACACAAACACGATAGGAAGAAAGAGAAAGAGACGAAGAGAGAAAGAGAGAGAGAGAGAGAGAGAGAGTAAATTTATCCAAAATATCATATATAGAACATAAATATACGTATATATCTATATATATATATATCTATATATATATAGACCGTATATTGAGATCATCATTTTTTATTGGCGTATATATCACGGTGTAGGGTTGATTTCATACTATGAAATCAATCCTGCACCGTGATATACGCCTATCAAATGATTGAAAACTCGCAAACACTAAATAATAATATCAATATCATCATTTGATAGGCGTATAATATCACGGTTTTCATACTATGAAATCAACCCTACACCGTGATATACGCCTATCAAATGATTGCAAGCAACATGGAGTCAAGCGAAGAAATGAATAAATACATGAAGGTAGAGAAAGAATATACTACAAGATGGTAGTGCCCGGGGCTAATTGTCAAGGTTATTCTGGGGATTGACCTGATAAACAGTGAGTCACACAAACAGATGGGAAGAAGAGAGAGAGAAAGAGAGAGAGAGAGAGAGAGAGAGAGAGAGAGAGAGAGAGAGAGAGAGAGAGAGAGAGAAAGTAAATTTATCCAAAATATCATATATAGAACAATAAATATACGTATATATATATATATATATATATATATATATATATATATATATACCGTATATTGAGATCATCATTTTTTATAGGCGTCTATATCACGGTGTAGGGTTGATTTCATACTATGAAATCAACCCTACACCGTGATATACGCCTATCAAATGATTGCAAGCAACATGGAGTCACGCGAAGAAATGAATAAATACATGAATACATGAAGGTAGAGAAATAAATTCCTACTTGGTGGTACTGCCCGGGTGGCTGTGAGGGTTGGTTGTTTGAGGAGTGTCCTACAGTAATCAGTCAGTAAGTCACACAAACACGATAGGAAGAAGGAAAGAGAGAAAGAGAGAAAGAGAGAGAGAGAGAAAGTAAATTTATCCAAAATATCATATATAGAACAATAAATATACGTATATATATATATATATATATATATATATATATATATATATATATATATATATATATATATATATATATATATATATATATATATATATATATATCGTATATTGATATCATCATTTTTTATAGGCGTATATATCACGGTGTAGGGTTGATTTCATAGTATGAAATCAACCCTACACCGTGATATAGACGCCTATCAAATGATGGTATTGATATTATTATTTCGTGTTTGCGAGTTTTCATTCATTTGATAGGCGTATATCACGGTGTAGGGTTGATTTCATAGTATGAAATCAACCCTACACCGTGATATAGACGCCTATCAAATGATGGTATTGATATTATTATTTCGTGTTTGCGAGTTTTCATTCATTTGATAGGCGTATATCACGGTGTAGGATTGATTTCATAGTATGAAATCAACCCTACACCGTGATATAGACGCCTATCAAATGATGGTATTGATATTATTATTTCGTGTTTGCGAGTTTTCATTCATTTGATAGGCATATATCACGGTGTAGGATTGATTTCATAGTATGAAATCAACCCTACACCGTGATATAGACGCCTATCAAATGATGGTATTGATATTATTATTTCGTGTTTGCGAGTTTTCAATCATTTGATAGGCATATATCACGGTGTAGGGTTGATTTCATAGTATGAAATCAATCCTACACCGTGATATACGCCTATCAAATGATTGAAAACTCGCAAACACTAAATAATAATATCAATATCATCATTTGATAGGCGTATATATCACGGTTTTCATACTATGAAATCAACCCTACACCGTGATATACGCCTATCAAATGATTGCAAGCAACATGGAGTCAAGCGAAGAAATGAATAAATACATGAAGGTAGAGAAAGCATATACTACAAGATGGTAGTGCCCGGGGCTAATTGTCAAGGTTATTCTGGGGATTGACCTGATAAACAGTGAGTCACACAAACAGATGGGAAGAAGGAAAGAGAGAGAGAAAGAGAGAGAGAGAGAGAGAGAGAGAGAGAGAGAGAGAGAGAGAGAGAGAGAGAGAAAGTAAATTTATCCAAAATATCATATATAGAACAATAAATATACGTATATATATATATATATATATATATATATATATATATATATATATATATATATATACCGTATATTGAGATCATCATTTTTTATAGGCGTCTATATCACGGTGTAGGGTTGATTTCATACTATGAAATCAACCCTACACCGTGATATACGCCTATCAAATGATTGCAAGCAACATGGAGTCACGCGAAGAAATGAATAAATACATGAATACATGAAGGTAGAGAAATAAATTCCTACTTGGTGGTACTGCCCGGGTGGCTGTGAGGGTTGGTTGTTTGAGGAGTGTCCTACAGTAATCAGTCAGTAAGTCACACAAACACGATAGGAAGAAGGAAAGAGAAAGAGAGAAAGAGAGAGAGAGAGAAAGTAAATATCCAAAATATCATATATAGAACAATAAATATACGTATATATATATATCCTATATATACGCCTATCAATATTGAAAAGATATATATAATATATATATTGATATCCATCATTTGATAGGCGTATATCACGGTGTAGGGTTGATTACATAGTATGAAAACAACCCTACACCGTGATATACGCCTATCAAATGATTGAAAACTCGCGAAATAATAATATCATTCATTTGATAGGCGTCTATATCACGGTGGAGGGTTGGTTTCATACTATGAAATCAACCCTACACCGTGATATAGACGCCTATCAAAAGATGGTATTGATATTACGTCGCACACGAAATAATAATATCAATACATCATTGATAGGCATATATCACGGTGTAGGGTTGATTTCATACTATGAAATCAATCCTACACCGTGATATCCGCCTACAAAATGATTGAAAACCCGCAAACACGAAATAATAATATCAATACCATCATTTGATAGGCGTCTATATCACGGTGTAGGGTTGATTTCATACTATGAAATCAACCCTACACCGTGATATACGCCTATCAAATGATTGCAGACAACATGGAGTCACGGGAAGAAATACTGAATAAATAAATGAATACATGACGGTTAGAGAAATAAATTCCTACTTGGTGGTGGTACTGCCCGGGTGGCTGTGAGGGTTGGTTGTTTGAGGAGTGGCCTACAGTAATCAGTAAGTCACACAAACAAGATAGGAAGAAGGAAAGAGAAAGAGAGAAAGAGGAGAAAGAGCGATGGAAGGAGAGAGAAAGAGAGAGAGAGAGAGAAAGTAAATTTATCCAAATATCATATATAGAACAATAAATCTGTACGATATATTTATATATATAGGATATCTATATATATATATATAGATATATATATATATATATATATATATAGACCGTATATTGATATCATAATTTTTTATAGGCGATATATCACGGTGTAGGGTTGATTTCATACTATGAAATCAACCCTACACCGTGATATACGCCTATCAAATGATTGCAAGCAACATGGAGTCACGCGAAGAAAGAATATAATACATGAATACATGAAGGTGAGAAATAAATTCTACGTGGTGGTGACTGCCAGGGTGGCGGCTGTGGAGGGTTGGTTGTTTGAGGAGTGGCCTACAGTAATCAGTAAGTCACACAAACAAGATAGGAAGAAGGAAAGAGAAAGAGAGAAAGAGAGAGAGGGGAAAGACCTAGAAGAGAAAGAGAGAGAGAGAGAGAAAGTAAATTTATCCAAAATATAATATATGTAGAACAATAAATATACGTATATATATTATATATATATATATATATGTATAGACCGTATATGAGATCATCATTTTTTCTTGGCGTATATATCACGGTGTAGGGTTGATTTCATACTATGAAATCAATCACCGTGCACGTGATATACGCCTATCAAATGATTGAAAACTCGCAAACACTAATAATAATATCAATATCATCATTGATAGGCGTATATCACGGTTTTCATACTATGAAATCAACCCTACACCGTGATATACGCCTACAAATGATTGCAAGCAACATGGAGAAAGCGAAGAAAATGAAATAAATACATGAATAGAAATGAATAAATACAAGAAGATGGTATATAATTGTATATTTGCGGTATTCCTGGGGATATAAACAGGATAAACAGTGAGTGAACAACGAAAGGAAGAGGACAGAGAGAGAGAAAGAGAGAGAGAGAGAGAGATTGAGAGAGAGACGGAGGAGATGAGAAGAGAGAGAGAGGATCTCTGAGGAGAGAGAGAGAGAGAGAGAGAGAAAGTAAATTTATCCAAAATATCATATATAGAACAATAAAATACGTATATATATATATAATATATATATAATATATATATATATACCGTTATATTGAGATCATCATTTTTTATAGGCGTATATCACGGTGTAGGGTGGATTTCATACTATGAAATCAACCCTACACCGTGATATACGCCTATCAAATGATTGCAAGCAACATGGAGTCACGCGAAGAAATGAATAAATACATTGAATACATGAAGGTAGAGAAGAAATAAATTCCTACTTGGTGGTACTGCCCGGGTGGCTGTGAGGGTTGGTGGTTGAGGAGTGTCCTACAGTATCAGTCAGTATAGTCACACAAACACGATAGGAAGAAGGAAAGAGAAAGAGGAGAAAGAGAGAGAGAGAGAGAAAGTTAAATTTATCCAAATATCATATATAGAACAATAACTATACGTATATATATATATATATATATATCTATATAATTATATATAATATATATTATATATTTATATATATATTATATATTATATATATATATATATCGTATATTGATATCATCATTTTTTATAGGCGTATATATCACGGTGTAGGGTTGATTTCATAGTATGAAATCAACCCTACACCGTGATATAGACGCCTATCAAATGATGGTATTGATATTATTATTTCGTGTTTGCGGGTTTTTAATCATTTGATAGGCGTATATCACGGTGTAGGATTGATTTCATAGTATGAAATCAACCCTACACCGTGATATAGACGCCTATCAAATGATGGTATTGATATTATTATTTCGTGCGAGTTTTCAATCATTTGATAGGCGTATGATCACGGTGTAGGATTGATTTCATAGTATGAAATCAACCCTACACCGTGATATAGACGCCTATCAAATGATGGTATTGATATTATTATTTCGTGTTTGCGAGTTTTCAATCATTTGATAGGCGTATATCACGGTGTAGGATTGATTTCATAGTATGAAATCAACCCTACACCGTGATATAGACGCTATCAAATGATTGAAAATTCGCAAACGCGGGTTTTCAATCATTTGATAGGGGTATATCAGGGTGGAGGATTGAATTCATAGTATGAAATAAAACCTACACCGTGATATATGCCTATCAAATGAATGAAAACTCGCAAACACGAAATAATAATATCAATACCATCATTTGATAGGCGTCTATATCACGGTGTAGGGTTGATTTCATACTATGAAATCAATCCTACACCGTGATATACGCCTATCAAATGATTGAAAACTCGCAAACACGAAATAATAATATCAATACCATCATTTGATAGGCGTCTATATCAGCGTGTAGGGTTGATTTCATACTATGAAATCAATCCTACACCGTGATATACGCCTATCAAATGATTGAAAACTCGCAAACACGAAATAATAATATCAATACCATCATTTGATAGGCGTCTATATCACGGTGTAGGGTTGATTTCATACTATGAAATTAATCCTACACCGTGATATAAGCCTATCAAATGATTGAAAACTCGCAAACACGATATAATAATATCAATACCATCATTTGATAGGCGTCTATATCACGGTGTAGGGTTGATTTCATACTATGAAATCAATCCTACACCGTGATATACGCCTATCAAATGATTGAAAACTCGCAAACACGAAATAATAATATCAATACCATCATTTGATAGGCGTCTATATCACGGTGTAGGGTTGATTTCATACTATGAAATCAATCCTACACCGTGATATATGCCTATCAAATGATTGAAAACTCGCAAACACGAAATAATAATATCAATACCCTCATTTGATAGGCGTCTATATCACGGTGTAGGGTTGATTTCATACTATGAAATCAATCCTACACCGTGATATACGCCTATCAAATGATTGAAAAACTCGCAAACACGAAATAATAATATCAATACCATCATTTGATAGGCGTCTATATCACGGTGTAGGGTTGATTTCATACTATGTAATCAATGCTACACCGTGATATATGCCTATCAAATGATTGAAAACTCACAAACACGAAATAATAATATCAATACCATCATTTGATAGGCGTCTATATCACGGTGTAGGGTTGATTTCATACTATGAAATCAATCCTACACCGTGATATACGCCTATCAAATGATTGAAAACTCGCAAACACGAAATAATAATATCAATACCATCATTTGATAGGCGTCTATATCACGGTGTAGGGTTGATTTCATACTATGAAATCAATCCTACACCGTGATATACGCCTATCAAATGATTGAAACTCGCAAACACGAAATAATAATATCAATACCATCATTTGATAGGCGTCTATATCACGGTGTAGGGTTGATTTCATACTATGAAATCAACCCTACACCGTGATATACGCCTATCAAATGAATGGAAACGTAATATATGAAGACCAACACCACAATCTTCAATCGCTTGCAAAACTTTCAAGCAATTTCAGTCACATGCGTAAGGAATGTATTCTACTGTACACCGATATATATGTATTATATAGCCTACGCCTATAAGATAATAAGATAATGAATGGAAACGTAATATATGAAGACCAACACCACAATCTTCAATCGCTTGCAATAAAACTTTCAAGCAATTTCAGTCACATGCGTAAGGAAATAATGAATGGAAACGTAATATATGAAGACCAACACCACAATCTTCAATCGCTTGCAATCAAACTTGCAAACAATTTCAGTCACATGCGTAAGGAATGTATTCTACTGTACACCGATATATATATGTATTATATAGCCTACGCCTCTAAATAATGAATGGAAACGTAATATATGAAGACCAACACCACAATCTTCAATCGCTTGCAATCAAACTTGCAAACAATTTCAGTCACATGCGTAAGGAATGTATTCTACTGTACACCGATATATATGTATTATATAGCCTACGCCTCTAAATAATGAATGGAAACGTACTATATGAAGACCAACACCACAATCTTCAATCGCTTGCAATCAAACTTGCAAACAATTTCAGTCACATGCGTAAGGAATGTATTCTACTGTACACCGATATATATATGTATTATAGCCTACGCCTATAAATAATGAATGGAAACGAATATATGAAGACCAACAACACAATCTTCAATCGCTTGCAATCAAACTTGCGAGCAATTGCCAGTCACATGCGTAAGGAATGTATTCTACTGTACACCGATATATATAATATATATAATCTCTATCAATCTCTCAAATAATATAAATGTACATTGTACTTACCAACACCAACACCAGTGTGTTCATCAAGCTCCTCGTCACTATCTTCACCATCTTCGCCCCGCAAGTTATGGCGTCTGTGAAAACCGATGACAGGGTTATCTTCCAGTTCTTCTTCCTCCTCACTTCCCCCACTGTCACCAAGCCCTTCCATGCTTTCATTCAACGATATTCTAGATACCGCTGAAGAGTTCATCAGCAGAACTAACTCCTCGGCTGAGAGCGGGACCCTACGCCTTGGCTGGCGTGACGTACTAGGGGCGGGCACCGAATCGAACACGGGCAAATCTTGTCTCTCCATTGTGGCGGCTAGAGCGGTACTGAGCCAAGCTCACGTGATGGGGATGTGTGGGTGGGACTTACTAGTGCACTGCCTGACCGCTAGATTTTGCTTTCCACTTAAATTACGGCGGGAAATACCAACTCGACCTATGTCGCGCGCCGCCACATAGTCCAGATTTATTATACTCGACTTATGTTGCGCGCCGCCATTTAAGGGTTAAAGCATAATTGAGTATGTACAGGTAACGTATCTAAACAAAGAAATACTAAAATCAATTTAAACTGATAACTTCCAATGTCTGTTATTTGATGTATCTCATATTGACTAGCTTCCTATGTTGATACGCGGATTACAACTGATTTGGTTTAAGGGGGAATGGGCGTGCGTATTTGCCAATATATTTATCTTTACATTATGTTTATTAGTTTCCTCCCTAGACCTCCATCAAACTTTTAAAAAACACCCCAACACCCATTCTTCAAGAAACATTTGTAATTTTTTTCAATATAAAAATGTCCCGGGCTGAGACCAATAACTACTATATTACAGGCTCCCTATCGCTCGTTAGGCGAAAATTCAACTCCTAAATTGTACGAAAGGTCTTAATATTGAAAAAAAAAATGAGGTGCAAGGTCTTATAATCGCCAAACTAATGCGCTGTACGTCATCAAATCTGAAAACTAAAGGGGAAGCAGTAGGGAAAGACAAAAAACCCAACCCTCCTTAATATAACCCCCCCCCCCCCTCCCACACACTCCCATACCCTCCAGAAAATGTAGAGGGGGGAGGGGGGCATTCACTATAGGATATTTTGGCTTTTCTCCCAGTAAATACCTTTGAGAGATAAACGACTTAAGATATGCATTATTCAGTGTCGGGAAAATCCTATTCTGCACTTTCGAAATTGCTAAAAATATGTGGATATTGACTGAGAGGCACACAATATATCAATTTAGGAGCGAGCGAGAGAGAGAGAGAGAGAGAGAGAGAGAGAGAGAGAGAGAGAGAGAGAGATATTAATATGTAATGCCGTAACAGCGATACTAGACAATATAACAAGGGCAGCAACACGTGCTGTGTGTTCAATAACATTAAAGTATCGAGTATAAAAACAATTTCGTGTAGGAATATGAGAGTGAGGAAGAACGACGAAAGATGTTTAAAAGGTCAACATAGAAGAATTGTTTGGGAGAGAGAGAGAGAGAGAGAGAGAGAGAGAGAGAGAGAGAGAGAGAGAGAGAGAGAGAGAGAGAGAGAGAGATACTATCACTTGTTTGATGTACAACGCAAGCTTAATGTACTTTACGAACAGTCACAGCAAGTTCTCTCGACTTACTGATAGACTCAGCTTCTCACAGGATATCAGAACGTCCCACGGCGTTGCCAATAGTGTGTCTATTTTATTCACATCGATCGTATTCGTAGCGGAAATTTTATGTGGATCGCGTTTTATGTTCATTTTCCACCAAATTTCTGAAACTTTAGCCATGCGATTCGTGTGGCTGACCACTTTAGACTAAACCTCCAAATCACGCGATGCGATTTGCGTGGGTGAGTGAAAGAAAAAGCAATTATAGTTTACAGACATTTTTATAATGTAAATGTCTGTCTGTAATATATATATATATATATATATAAATATTATATATATATATATACTGACACATAAAACACATTATTGCATTTATTATTTATATTGCATTTAGGGGAGGTGTGGTGGAGTGGTCTTGCCACTGGCCTGGTAATCCAAAGGTCCCGGGTTCAAATCCTGATGTATCAATGGGAAGATATTATTGGGATGGAATTTGTGCTGTACCTAGTATCAGTGCATTACCACAAGCCCACCGAAACGTCAATAAAATACCCTCATACCTGATTAAATAGCACTGTATGAATATTCCCATATTCAAAATATGCTATAGGGGTGCAATGCCTGGTGAGTTATCTGCTCAACAGGTGGCGTTGTGTGTGTGTAAGTGTGAGAGTCCGAGTGTAGGTGGTGAGACAGTGAAGCACGGGAACGAGGTGGCTTCAGAGATGGGGTCGTTTCGGGCCATGAGTGAGCACCGTGCCTCATGTGAAGGCAAGATGGCAGGTGCTCGTTGTACTCTACGTGCTTCACATGTTTCACTCCCTAGACTGGAACAAGACCCCACGGGCTTCACTGTTCATTGTAAAGCGGTGAATGTTAAGGCTCTCAGCCTATGCCCGAGAGGAAGTTAGTTGGAATATAGAAAAAAAAAAAAAAAAAAAAAAAAATATATATATTGTAAAACTGCTAACATTGTGTTTTATGAATTAAGGTAAGTTAGTATATATATCCATTTGTTACAAATGGACTTTTACATTAAAGATATTGCTGTACACCATAATTGTTTTGCTATTATAAAATATGCAATATGTAATTCAGTAAACAATGTATGAATACTTTCTAGTGTATAATGAATGGAAGATTTATTGGTGCAAGGAAGGAGAGAACATTTTGGCAAAAGCGAGGATACATGAATATTAATGCAATATGACCGTAAAGTTGCTGTAAACCACTTTGTTAACACGAGAGAGAGAGAGAGAGAGAGAGAGAGAGAGAGGGGTGGTGGGGGGGAGGGAGAGTGTGTGTGTGTGATGGGGTGATGTACTTGTCATATAAAACAAACTAATAGCTTGTACTTTTAATGTCATTCTGTTTCCCAAAATCCTCCCCAAAAGATTAAATGCAAAAACAAAAAACTGTGGAACATATAATATAATGTATATACGATGTAAAGCGGAGGATGATACAGCTTAGTAAAGGAAAACCTAATATTTAATACTTGAATGATAAGCAATGAACACACACACACCTTCACCCACCCACTTACACAGACACAGACATACAGTTCCCCTTAACAGAGAATAAGCGAAACCGGGCAGTGTCAGTTCATATATGCCTTTATGTTCAACTGCATTCACACGTTGAAGCTCTCTCTCTCTCTCTCTCTCTCTCTCACACACACACACAGGCATACGCATATACACACACGCATAAACAAACACGGCCACGCATTTTATTACACACACACACACACACACACACACACACGCATTATTATAGACTCCCACCAATAGGCCTACTTGCAAGTATACACACATACCGCACATTCACAATCACTCAAACCCACAACACAGCAACAACTAACAGAATAACAATATACTCGGTTTCATTCACAACACAACAACAACAAACATAATAACAATATACTCGGTTTCATTCACAACACAGCAACAACAAACAGAATAACAATATACTCGGTTTCATTCACAACACAACAACAACAAACAGAATAACAATATACTCGGTTTCATTCACAACACAACAACAACAAACATAATAACAATATACTCGGTTTCATTCACAACACAGCAACAACAAACAGAATAACAATATACTCGGTTTCATTCACAACACAACAACAACAAACATAATAACAATATACTCGGTTTCATTCACAACACAACAACAAACAGAATAACAATATACTCGGTTTCATTCACAACACAACAACAACAAACAGAATAACAATATACTCGGTTTCATTCACAACACAACAACAACAAACAGAATAACAATATACTCGGTTTCATTCACAACACAACAACAGGGCTGTTCCTCAGGGCTCTGTCCTATCTCCTATTCTCTTTCTAATTTTTATAAATGATCTCCTTAACTGTACCTTCATTCCCATCCATTCATACGCAGACGACTCAACCTTACACTACTCCATTAGTTTTTCAGAACGCCCCAGCCAGCAATTCCTCAACGACAAACGAAATGAAGCCATAGAACTCTTAAATTCTGATCTAAATACTATTTCCAATTGGGGCAGAGAAAAGCTTGTTAACTTTAATGCCTCCAAAACCCAATTTCTCCATCTATCTACCCGTCAGGATCTCCCAGCGGACTATCCCTTATTCTTCAACAATACAAAAATCAACCATTCATCTTCTCTCAATATTCTTGGTGTCTCTTTTTCTTCTGCTCTCATTTGGAAGGACCATATTACCAGCCTTGCTAAGGCAGCCTCCCAGAAGCTGGGTGTGCTCAACCGCCTTAGGGGGTTCTTTTCCCCAGCACAGCTTCTTGCTCTGTGCAGGGGCATAGTGCGCCCTTGTATTGAGTATTGTTCACATGTGTGGGGAGGTTCCTCTCACACTGCTCTCCTAGACAAAGTTGAAAGGAAGGCCTTTCGTATCATTAACTCCCGTCCACCCACCAACTCTCTGCAATCTCTCTCTCTCCGCCGTAATGTTGCATCTCTCTCGCTATTCTATCGCTACTATAATAATCAGTGTTCCTCAGAGCTATCCCAGTGCATACCACTTCCTTTACATAGGGCACGTGGTACCCGTTTTGCAACTCAATCCCACCCCTACTCTGTGCAACTCTCCAACCCAAGAGTGAAACGTTACTCCCAAACTTTCTTCTACTCAACAGCTGAGCTCTGGAACTCTCTCCCAGAATCAGTCTTTCCCTCTTCCTATGACTTAAATTGCTTCAAACTCCGTGTGTCCAGGCATTTTGGCTCGAACGTCCCTTGATTTTGGCCCTGTCACTCTTTCAACTATGGGGGAGGCACTCGCTATAGGCAGTAATGCCTTTTGCCTCCCTCAATCACATAGAACAAATAAAAATAAATAAATAACAATATACTCGGTTTCATTCACAACACAACAACAACAAACAGAATAACAATATACTCGGTTTCATTCAAAACACAACAACAACAAACAGAATAACAATATACTCGGTTTCATTCACAACACAACAACAACAAACAGAATAACAATATACTCGGTTTCATTCACAACACAACAACAACAAACATAATAACAATATACTCGGTTTCATTCACAACACAGCAACAACAAACAGAATAACAATATACTCGGTTTCATTCACAACACAACAACAACAAACAGAATAACAATATACTCGGTTTCATTCACAACACAACAACAACAAACAGAATAACAATATACTCGGTTTCATTCACAACACAACAACAACAAACAGAATAACAATATACTCGGTTTCATCCACAACACACCAACAACAAACATAATAACAATATACTCGGTTTCATTCACAACACAGCAACAACAAACAGAATAACAATATACTCGGTTTCATTCACAACACAACAACAACAAACAGAATAACAATATACTCGGTTTCATTCACAACACACCAACAACAAACATAATAACAATATACTCGGTTTCATTCACAACACAACAACAATAAACAGAATAACAATATACTCGGTTTCATTCACAACACAACAACAACAAACAGAATAACAATATACTCGGTTTCATTTCATCTGACGATAAATTGAATCCCTTAGCAGCTAATTTATCGATACTTAGATGTAAAATATGAAACTACTATGTCTCTGTATCATATTAAGACCAAGTTTATATAATTAGCACCATACTTCACTACAAAAAAAAAATCAAAATAACTGAGAAATCTTGATTGGAACTTTGCAATTTACCGTCAATTGAAAAGAAACTGAGTATAAATCACTAATATATATATATATATATTTTTGTTTTAAAGAGACAATGAACGGAGGAAGGAAAAACACAGATAAAACAAAAAGGCCGGTCCATGTGCCTAAAGGCATCCTCCATTAATAAAATGTTTGTAATAACTGGATTTAACCCTCCTGGCCCGGGCAGGCTCTCCTAATGACGGAGCTCGTATCCGGGCGATCTGGTCGAATATCAACAAAAGTAAACTAAGGCTAATCTCGCTTAATATATTACCTACATTAATCAAACATATATAGAAATGAGCGCCTTACCTTCCTGCGTAGAATGGCGTTAAGTAGAGCTCTCTAGCTCAACTGGTTCCGGAGTGATGGTGATGGAAGTGGAGGTAACTTTTGCCGCGTATTTACCTCGGCGCGTCCGAACACTCAACCGCGGCCCCGGCTACGACGCCCAGTTGCACTCGTCGCTCCACCCGCAATTATCCCAGGAAGCGATTTGATAGTGTTTTATTGGTTATTCTGTCATTTATTATAGTTATTATGTTATTTTCACTCAATAAAGTTATTTATATGAACTTATTTGTGTCTCTGTCACTTATTACTTCGTTTTATTATTATTATTATGATTATTAGTGTCACTTTCACTGGACTTTGATAATTGGTAGTGTCATTTCCCCTTTTATGTATTGTTAGGTAAACTAATAATATATATAGTGTCACTGTCACTTATTCATATTGTTATGAAGGCACTTATTATTACTTGTGTGTGTCTCTTTCACTTATACTTAGTTTTATTATTATTATACTGTCATCTTTGACTGGCCTAGGCTTATTGAGTGTCATTTTCACTTATTTATTGTTAGAAATATATATTTTAGTGTCACTTTCACTTGTTCATATTGTTATTGAAGGCACTTATTATTACTTATGTGTCCTTTTCACTTATACTTAGTTATATTATTATTCTTAGCCTACATTTGAGTGTCACTTTCACTGTTGTCACTTCCACTTCAAAAGTTTGTTAGAGTGTGGAAGTCGTTGAAGCAGGTGCCAGAACACAGTCCAACTTGACACTCGAGGCATTCCCAAAATGTTTTTTGTGGGTTTGCGGGGTCTGCGAGTTGTGTGGCTGCACACATGGCACCTCTTCTGACTCCTAACGTTACTACCTGGTGCTTTGAAAGGAAGGGCGCTGAGCTGGTGCTTCCTGAAGAATTCAGCACACCCCGTTCTGTCAAGCTGGCCTGGTCCTTGTATTGGCCTGCCTGGTGTACCCGCATGTTTAGCCAGGAGCTCATGTAGCACCTGCTTGTGGAACTTCCGCAGGGATTTGTACTTCTTGGCTCCTGGAGTCCTCAGACGGTAGATGTTGTAGGCATTGAGGATCGACATATCTACCGTATGCAGGATAAACTTCTTGTACCACCTGCAAGATGTTCGCAGGCAGTCGATGAAGCCCATCTGCATGTCGGACTTGTCAACGAGGCGCATGTTGATGTTATAATCCAGGATAGCAGCTGGTTTTTGGACGGGGTTCTTGGTTGTTCGGTCCACCTTCCCTGTGGCGACCATCTGGGCCTTGTGACATGTGGTGAGGAGGTTGACCTTGCACTGGTCATGCCAGTGGATGGAGAGGATGGGGCCACTCTTCTTGTGGAAGATGTCCGCCTTCTTCGTCTTGATTGGGTAGCCTGGGCATGCCCTTCCTTTTGCCCTTGACTGTGCCGACAGTTCCGGTCTTGCGGTCATGGAGGTACTTGGTCAGGAGAGGTGACGTGTAATAATTATCTGTGTAGAGGATGTGGTTATTATTGAAGTGCCTCTCCATCATCTTCACTACAGTGCCACCAAAACCAATGAGAGGGTCAGTCACAACTTCTCCAGCCTTGCCGCTGTAGACTATAAAGTCCAGCACATACCCCGTCAAGCAGTCGCAGAGGACGAAGAGCTTGATGCCGAAGCGGTGTCTCTTGGACGGGATATACTGTCGGAAGTGCAGCCTACCACAGAACAGGACCAGAGACTCGTCGAGGCACATCTTCTGGAAAGGAATCAGGTATGTGGTGAACCGATGACGTATCATGTCATACAGCTTCCTGATCTTCCATAATGAGTCGGGAAGGTGGACTGCCATGTTGTTTGTCAGGTGGAGATAGGAGAGGATGTCGAAGTACCTGTCCCTGGACATGTATTTGCCAAATGATGGAGTCGTTATGATGTCGTCAGTGATCCAGTAGTCAGCCAGAACGTGCTTCCTTATATGAGTCATCAGCATTGTGAGTGCCAAGAACACATATAGTTCTGCCACAGTGAGAGCTCTCCATGCCACCATCTTGGCACTGGTCTTCCTCCCAAGAAAGTTGGCACAGATAGCATGGTGGTGATTTGTCTCTTTAACGAGGTATTCCATGACTTCATTGTCATAGAAGCCACAGAAAAGTTCACTGGGGGTAGCATCTGGGCCACAGGGATATGCTGGTGACACCCCAGAACCCATCTGTACTTCGTCAAAGGAAGGACAATCTGGCTCAAAATCAGCTCCATCTGTCCACACAAACAGGTCGGATGCGGATGCTCGAGGTCGTGCTGCAGCAAGCACATGCCCTGGACGCCCTGGCACACGCCCTTGGCCACGCGGACGCCCAGGCGGATGCCCTGCACGCCCACGCCCAGGCCCAGGCCCAGGGGCAGCGGAGTCGGCAGGCTGACCACGTCCACGACCTCGCCCTCTCCCTCGATTTGTCGGCACATCCTCTTCCTCTTCCTGTTCCTGTTCCTCTTCCTCCTCCTCCTTAGGCAACGTCAGGTCATCTGGGGCAATGTTGGGGTCGTCAGCATCCTCCTCAGGAGACAATTCTGGTGAAGAAGTGACCGGGCGTCGGCGGTGTGGGGCGCGGGAGGCTGCGGGAGCTTCAAGAATGGGAGCCGAGGCCTCGGGAGTTGGGCTCCTTTTGCGGCGAGCCGAGGGCTTTTCAGCAGGAAATAATGCTCTGCGGTGTGTTGAAGCCTGTGGCACATCACCAATACCACTTGAAGAGGCCCTTTGGTCATCCTGAACGAGAGATGAAGGCGAGGGCTGTGGGTGACCCACGCGGCGTCCCGTGTCAAGGCGTCGGGACAATGGAATGCGGGTGGTTGCTAGGCCAGGGTCGGCGTCATTATCGCTATCTTCAGCTTCCCTATGCTTTTCTGCGGCTGCCCTGCGTGCTTTTTTAGCTGCACTTTTGATCAATGATTGTTTGTAGAAATATTTGCCCACTTTCAAGGGCGTACGGGCAGGCAAAGGGGAAGGTCCTGGGGTAGGGCTAGGGCTAGGCCTAGGCTGACCTAGCAAAGATGGCGAGGGGGTAGGCCTAGGTTCTAGCACACTGGGAAGCTCAATGGCACCTTCCTGAAATACTTCCACATCAGGATCATCACTACTGTCTCCCCCCTCAAATAAATCGACATTTTCGTCGTCTCCAAAGCCCACGAAATCGTCTTCACTTTCACTTATAAATTGTACCTTGTCCACAAGCTTTCGCCACTGCTCTCTTCATCACTTTCAAAAAGTTGTCGCTGTATAGCGCTATCACTCAACAAACGCTTAACTTTCTTTTGTTCAGCTCTCTTCTCGGTTGGAACAGGCGTTGAAGTTGCGAGTGGGGTAGCACTGGGGCCCGCGGGAGGTTGCAACGAATCGGACACCTCGGATTTTTTTTTTCTCAGTATTACTCGCTATGGCGGCCACGTACGAACTGATAACACTAGTAGTTGAGGCTTGGTGGCGCTGCGGTCGCTCCTACCATGCCAAAATTGGCAGCACAAATTTTGAAGCACGCTTTCAAGCACAAGGATTTTAAAATGACACCAGGGTTCCGGCCCTTTTGTTTTGGTGTCATTTTAAAATGACACCCGGGCTGGAAGGGTTAAACATTTGTAGATTGTAAGTTTGTGGAAAGAAATTCGAGGGAAGTGAATTCTAAAGAGTAGTAGCTTTGGGGATAAATGAATTCTGATAAGCAGAAGTTCTGCATTGTGGAGGAGAAAGTGTAAATTCATGGGCGCTCTAAGCTGCCCTAGTTCTACGGGGAAAGATGTGGAGAGGCGGCACAATTAAAGCAAGTTCCTCGGAACAATTGCTGTGAAAATATCTGTAGAATAATGCAAGGGATGCAACGTTTCTTCCTATGGATAATGTAGGAAGGTCCTGCGTGATTGCAGGGTTATTGATTAATCTAATAGCTTTATTTTGAATTGTGTCCAACTGCCTCAATGCAACCACTCCACTTCCACCCCACAGAGGTGAACAGTAATCCATCTGAGAACGCACATGACTTTTATATATTACGGCCAACTGCTCGTCAGTGAAGAATTCTCGAACTCTGTACAGGAGTCCCAGTTTTTTAGAGGCATTCTTAGCAATGCTTCTAACATAATGTGTCCAGCTCAAGTTAGTAGTTAATGTTACACCGAGAATGTCAATACTATACATAACTAATTACACAAACAAGTTTATGCTTCGTACGTGATACCAGCGTCTTGGTGCAAAGGTCAGTAACGCATATTGAAATTACGTTGGCTATAATCTCCAAATCTTAACCCATTCGGTACCAGGGACGTCCTTTTCATCATAATCAGGCATTTATTCGACAATTTTATTCAGCTTGGAAAGGAACATTAGACATTAATAAGGCCTCAAACTATCTCAGCCAACCCTTTCAACTACCACAAATCCTTCCTAAGCTGTATAATATCGTCGAAATATAGCTTAATCAAATATAACACACGTCTCTGGTACTCAGCGTGTTAAATATTTGTCATTACTCTAGTTGGAAAGTAAAGTTTGGGATGACATTAAATTATCATTGGAACTTCCAAGCTGGAAATGTAGCCGAGTAAATGCTTTATTGTTAAATGTGTTAACGTACTTTAAAGCATAATTGAGTATGTACAGGTAACGTATCTAAACAAAGAAATATTAAAAACAATTTAAACTGGAAACTTCCTATGTCTGTTATTTGATGTATCTCATATTGACTAGCTTCCTATGTTGATACGCGGATTACAACTGATTTTTTTTTTTTTTTTTTTTCTCTATTCCAACTACTCCCTCTCGGGCATAGGCTGAGAGCCTGTACATTCCACCGCTCAACACGGTGAAGCCCGTGAGGTTTTGTTCCAGTCTGGGGAGTGAGACATGTGAAGCATCCATCATGGCTCGAAGCAGCTCCATCTCTGAAGCGGCCGGTTGCTTCACCCAAGTGCTTCACCGTCTCATCCTCCAGACTCAGACCCTCACTCTCAGAACGCCACCTATTGAGCAGTGAACTCACTAGGCATTGTCCCCCTGTAACATATTTTAAATATGGGAATATTCATACAGTGTTATTTAATCAGGGAACAATGAGGGTATTTTTTTGGCATTTCGGTGGGCTTTGTGGTAAAGCACTGATACTAGGTACAGCACGAATTCAATCCCAAGGAGGGGGGGGGGGGGCTTTAAGGAGGAATGAGCGTACGTATTTGCCAATATATTTATCTTTACATTATGTTGTTTATGTTGTTGCAAAAAACACCCCAAGACCAATCTTCAAGAACAATTTGTAAATGTTTTCAATATAAAAATGTCCCGGCTTGAGGCCATGACTACTATATTACAGGCTCCCTATCGCTCGTTAGGCGAAAAATCAACTCCTAAATTGTACGAAATGTCTTAATATTGAAAACAAATATGAGGTGCAAGGCCAAACTAATGCGCTGTACGTCATCAAATCTGAAATCTAATGGGGAAGCAGTAGGGAAAGACAAAAAACCCAACCCTCCTTAATATAACCCCCCCCCCCCCCTCCCACACACTCCCATACCCTCCAGAAAATGGAGAGGGGGGAGGGGGGAATTCACTATAGGACATTTTAGCTTTTCTCCCAGTAAATACCTTTGAGAGATAAACGACCTAAGATATGCATTATTCAGTTCCGGGAAAATCCGATTCTGCACTTTCGAGATTTCTAAAAATATGTGGAAATTGACTGAGAGGCAAACAATATATCAATTTAGGAGCGAGAGAGAGAGAGAGTAGGAGGGTCTATGTGAAGTAGGATAGTCACTTAGTAGTAGGATAGGGTCCCGGGTTAAGGGGGTACTACTCGCTTTTTCTGGACCTCCTTCTCCCTCGTACTTAGCACATTAGTTTTGAGATTTTAAGACGTTCCTTCCATTATTTTGTCAATTTTAAGACCTTTCGCCCAATTTCTTTGTCAGTATTAAGACCTTTCGTGCCATTTAGCTGTCGATTTTTTTCCTGGCGAGCGATAGCGAGCCTGTAATTTTAAGAGAAACCGGCCTTTGGCCGGGAATATATTTCTACCAAAAAATGTACAAATTTATCTTGTCTAGGGGGTGTATTTCTAAGCTTGATGGAGGTCTAGCGAGGAAACTAAAACATAAATGAATAAATGAATTAATAGCCCAAAAAACCGGCCACTATCCCCTTATGCCGGTATCACACGAGCGTGTTTTTCCTCAACACTCGTCTGGCAGCTTATGAGGTCAACATGTACAATATTTCTGTCACCTAAGTTCATCTATCATCACTCCACTTTCCGATACCAGTGAAAAATAATCAAAAATGTTACCAGAACAAATGTTAACCATAGAATGTTGATTATAAAAGCTCTCGTGTAATACCTGCTTTAGGCTCCGGACCGATTATGTAGATGTAGATGCAGGAGCTTACACTGCCATGGACACCTTGGGAGAACAGGCAGGCAGTTAAGGAGAGACAGACCGTTTTTTCTGTTTTTTTTTTCTTTTTTCTTTTTTTGTGTCTATTAATTCATATATTCCTTAGTTTTATCGCTAGACCTTCATCAAGCTTAGAACCCCCCCCCCCCCCTAGACCCCCCTTCAAGATAAATTTGTAAATTTTTCGGTAGAAAATTCTCCCGGCCGAAGACCGTTTCCACTTAAATTTCAGGCTCGCTTTCGCTCGCCAGGAAATAATTGACACCTAAATGGTACGGAAAGTCTTAAAATTGATAACGAAAGGGGGCGAAAAGTGGTAAAATCACCAACCTAATGGGCCGAACATTTTATAATCTAAAAGAAATAAGGCTAAACATGAGGGAGAAGGGAGTCCAGAAAAACGGTCTGCCTCCCCTTAGCAGAAGAGCAGAGAAAACCCCATGGTGACGAGTGGTGGACAGAGTAGAAGAGTGAGTGAGTGAGTGAGTGAGTGAGTGAGTGAGTGAGTGAGTGAGTGAGTGAGTGAGTGAGTGAGTGAGTGAGTGAGTGAGAGAGTGAGAGAGAGAGAGAGAGAGAGAGAGAGAGAGAGAGAGAGAGAGAGAGAGAGAGAGAGAGAGAAGGATGATCTATGTAATTAGAGCTAGTACAAAGGAGTACAAAGGACTACAAAGGAAATCAAGCAACAACAGATCTAGTGACCCTTCTAAGCTGATTGTCCTCCAAAGCATTGAGGATCAAGTGTCCAAACAGTGGTTTAGAGAGGGTAAGGGAACATTGGAAAGGGAACTACTGCCCTGGAACTAATGTCCGTGGCAGGATTACGAAGTTAGTAGGAGACAGATGGGTTAGTAACTGAGGGGAGGATAAAATAAAGTTATTCATTTACAAACCCAGTCAGTCGCGGGTTTGATACGAGATATTTGTCTAGGCGAAGTTTAAATGAATCAACGGTACAGCAGTCTATAATATCTCGGGGAAGCCCATTCCATAACTTGACAACTCGATTGAAGAAGACATGTTTAGCTTCGTGTGAGTTAAAAGATTTACCAATAATTTTGCACCCGTTTCCCCGCGTGTAATTAGATTGGTCGATAGTAAAGTACTTACTACAGTGCATATTGTCGATCCCTTTGATGATTTTGAACACTTGAATTAAGTCGCCTCTTAATCTGCGCTGGGTTAAAGGAAATACATTTAATTCTCTAAGACGCTCCTCGTATGGTTTGTTCTTTAGGCTAGGTATCATTTTGGTAACTCTACGTTGAACTCGTTCTAGCTTGTCTATATATTTTTGGTAATAAGGGCACCAGGATTGAACGCAGTATTCCAGAAGAGGGCGGACTAAGGAATTGTAAAGGGTTAGGATAACGTCTTTGGATTTATGCTCAAATGACCTGCCTATAAAGCCAATTATTTTGTTTGCCTTCTTAACAACTTCTGAACATTGTTGACTCGGTTTTAGGTTACTCGATATTGTTACTCCCAGATCGGTTTCTCTGTTTACATTCTTAAGCTGAGTGCCATTCATCAAATAGTTTGCTTTCACATTTTGGTATCCTATATGTAGTACTTTACATTTATCCGCATTGAAACTCATTTGCCAAATTTGGGCCCAACATGACAACTTATCTAGATTGTGTTGCAGATCGTCACATTTTTCTTTTGAGAGTACGCTATTTGCAATTTTTGTATCGTCAGCAAATTTTGAGATTGTACAGGTGAGACCCTCATCTATGTCGATGATGTAAATTAGAAAGAGAATGGGTCCTAGTACCGATCCCTGGGGTACCCCGCTACTTACATTGGTCCATTTAGATGCCTTACCGTTTATGACTACTCTTGGCTTTCTGTCGCTGAGCCAATTTTCTATCCACTTCAACACACCGTCTTGTATTCCATGCGCTTTGAGTTTTAGCAGTAAACGTTTGAGGGGAACTTTGTCAAAGGCCTTTTGAAAATCAAGGTATATATCATATCTACAGCTTTACTCTCATCATAGAGGTTGAGGATATCGTGGAAGAAGTCTAAGAGGTTTGTTAAACAGGAACGTTTTTTACGAAAGCCGTGTTGAGCATCTTTAAGTATGTTATTTTCCTCTAAGTGATTTACGAGTCTGTCTCTTATGAGTGTTTCTAGCATTTTACATACAACTGAGGTTTAGTTAATTGGACGATAGTTACTGGGTAGGGATTTGCTGACTTTTTGAATATCGGTGTTACGTTGGCTAGCTTCCACTGATCAGGCATAGTTCCAGACTCCTTGTAGATCAATGTGTACATTTTCCGGTAGAAAAATTTCCCGGCCGAAGGCCGGTTCTTCCAAAATTACAGGCTCACTATCGTTCGCCAGGAAATAAAATCGACACCTAAATAGCACAGAAAGGTCTTAACCCCTTCTGTACTGGCGACGACTGTTATATTTTATTCTAGCAATATTTATACGATTTTATGCAGCTTAAAAAGGATCTGTGGTAGTTAAAAAGGGTTGATTGAGATAGTTCGAAGCCTTATAATTGCTAAAAATCCTTCCTACAGTGAATAAAATCGATTAGTAGGAGCCAGAATAAAATCAAAAGAATTCACCGGTATAGAAGGGGTTAATATTGACAAAGAAATGGGGCGAAAGGTATTAAGATCTGCAAACTAATGGGATTAAGAATGAGGGAGAAGGGGGTCTAGAAAACAACCCATCTCCCCTTAATAACCATCACACACTACTTCTCGCTATATTGGGTTAAACATGAGGGAGAAGGGGGTCTAGAAAACAACCCATCTCCCCTTAATAACCATCACACACTACTTCTCGCTATATTGGGTTAAACATGAGGGAGAAGGGGGTCTAGACAGCAACCCATCTCAACTTAAGGGGGGGTCACCATTTGTTTTTATCTTTCTCTCATTTTCTCTGGCTTGTATCCATTAGGCCCCATTCAGCCAACTGTTTTAAGACGTTTATCCCCATCCAGGTGTCGATTTCTTCCTGGCGAGCGAAAGCGAGCCAGTATTGTATGGAGAAATCCGGCTTCGCCGGAGACATTTTTCGATAGAAAAATTTACAAATTTAGCTTCCTGTCAAAACAAAAATATACATATGATGGCTCGCTACCGCTCGCCAGGAAAATATTGATACCTGGATGGGGGTAAACGTCTTAAAACAGTAGGCTGAATGGGGCCGAATCGATACAAGCCAAAGAGAGAGGGAGAGAAAAAGAAAACAAATTAGGTGGGCTCCCTTAATAACTTCTCGCTATATTCATCTCTCCCTCCGGCTCTGAAGGTAATTATTTATCAACTGGATCATTGGTTTCCCTACATTGACTTTTACTGCAAGTGTAATTGTGATGTCTCCCTTGTTCATTGCGTACCATTCAAGTATAAAATATTATGTTTTCCTTAATAAAGCTGTATCATCCTGGTGGACACATATATGCTTTCATTAATTTTATTGGAGGTGTTTGGTGTTGTGGTGAAATTAATAAAAAAATATATTAAATCGTATATAATTATATTGTACTATATGTTCGACAATTTGTTTTTCATTTAATCTTTTGGGGAGGATTTAGGGAAACAGAATGACATTTAAATGTCCTGTTTATTAAACAAAATTAATGAATCTTACATGTCAGTACACTACATCACGGCTAAGCTTCAGTGTGTGTGTGTGTGTGTGTTTGTGTGAGCGTGTGTGTGTGTAGTTCTTCTCTTTGTAGGCATGCATATTATTTAGTAGTTATTATATATATTTTCTGTTTGACATACTGAAGCTTAGGAGTACTGTATGTCTTGTTTGGTTGTAGTTCTATATAATTATTTATACTGTAGCTCGTTAAATCATATCACCTGTTTATATTGTTGTAAATGATTAATGTACAAACTATTAGTTTATGTTATTTAATGCTTTAAGCAAATATTGTTATATGACAATTACATCACTTCATCACACTCTCTCACACACTCTCACTCTCACTCTCTCACGCTCACACACACTCACACTCTCACTCTCTCTCTCTCGTGTTAATATAGTCGTTTACAGCAACTTTACGGTCATGTTGCATTAATATTCATGAATCCCCGCTTTTGCCTACACTTTCCCTCCTTCCTTGCAACCATAAATCTTCTGTTCATTATTCACTCAAAATATTCATACATTCTTTGCTGAATTACATTTTGCATATTTTATAATAGCAAACCAATTATTGTGTACAGCAATATCTATAATGTAAAAGTCCATCTGTAACAAATGGATATATATACTAAATTACCCTAAGTCATGAAACACATTGTTTACACTTTTACAATGTACAAGTGCAAAACAATTGTTTTATGTGTCAGTATATATGTACAATGGTTACAGATGGACATTTACATTGTAGATATTACTGTAAACTATAATTGTTTTTTCTATCAGCCGCCTTTTATACATTAACCCCTTGACTCTCACTCATGCAAATCGCGTGATTTGGATTTTTGTCAAAAGTTGTCAGCCACACAAATCACATTGCTAAACTTTCAGAAATGTTGTGATAAACGAACTTAAAACACGATCCACATAAAATTTCCGCTACGAATACAATCGATGTGAAATAATAGTCAAACTATTGGCAACGCCGTGGGACATCCTGCTATCCTGTGAGCAGTGGAACGGAGAGGTATGCTTAGTTTATCAGTAAGTTGAGAGAACTTGCTGTGGGTGGTAAATTTATGTAAAATACATTATGCTTGTGTCATATGTTGTATGTGTTTTCTATGTTGACCTTTTATATAATCTTTCGTTGTTCTTCCTCACTCTCAAATTCCCACACGAGACTGTTTATACTTAAGAGTTTATTGCTTTGACCTCACAATACGTTTTGGTGCCCTCATTATGTTTTCTAGTGTCGCCGTTACGGCATTATATAATGATATGAATAGAAGGATAAGAGCCAGAGTCGTATACATTTTGACGTTTATTGCAAATTTTCGGATGTACCTACATGGATCTTCAGACATATATATCGATCCTAAAAGAAAGTAATAAACACTATTTGTAAAATGTGTATAAATGTAGGATCATTTTATCCAATTAAATAATCGCAGTTTTATGAAACTTACTGAACACAAGATATTTATGGCAATGATTATGTAAGAATAATATGTAAATAAGAAAAACAATATATTGAACAATTAGGCTACTATATGTAGAATATTTAACTATAACTAGAAGTTGATAGTTTTATGAAACACCAATAGATAACACTAATAGACACACATTCTCAGAGCACTTACATTGTTGACAGACCGCTTACCACTACGACAGTAACCAAAATACACAAACACTATTTATACATTACACAGGAGTTACTAACTACCACATAAAACCAAGTGAGTTAAAACTTAGCACATGATTAAAAGAAACAAAACCAAATATTGAAATCCTAAACCACTAATGATGAAAAACACCGACACAATTTGGACTAACTACCTATTAATATTTACCTATGTACAACAAAAAAGCACGAAGAAAACGTATCAAAAGATCAGTGTTGATAACAAAATGAACCTCTACAGTATGTTTGTATGTCTGTGTGAGTTTGTGTGTTTGTGTCAAGTAATCACTATAGACTGTTTTGTTTCATCTGACGGTAAATTGAATCCCTTAGCAGCTAATTTACCAGTACTTAATGGACAAATATGAAACTATACTATGTCTCAGCATCATATTAAGACCAAGTGTATATAATTAGCACCATATTTCACTACAGAATCTTCAAAATAACTAAGAAATCTTGATGGGCAGTTTGCAATTTACCTTCAGTTGAAATGGAACATGGTATAGGCCAAAAGTCAACGCAATGTCCACAAAGTTTACCTGTCGTAGCCACAATCTTAAGGGGAGTTTTTTTGTTTGTTCCTTAGACCTCCATCAAATTTAAAATTACACCCCCTAGACTCGCTTCAAGATAAATTTGTAAATGTTTCGGTAGACAAATGTCAACAACAGTGAATTATTTTGTTGAGTATGTGTCGTGGACCACACACACACACACACACACACACACACACAACACACACACATTGCATGCATTACCCCCGATAGTCAGACATGTAGTGGACTTATAAGAACATAAGAACATAAGAAAATGGGAGTCTGCAGAAAGCCGATTGGCCTAAGCAAGGCAGATCCCTGTCCCACACAACCCCAATTCATTACAAAGCCCAATTATAGGCTTCACACTCTAATACCCTGAGGATCATCTTACCAAAACGGTTAGAGATTAACGCAGGATTATGGAGGTCTGCAGAGCGCTGATTGGCCCAACCCGGCTGATCCCCCTTCACACCCAACCCTTCTCGTCCATATGCTTATCCAATTTTATCTTGAAGCTCCCTACAGTTTTAGATCCCACTATAGCACTTGGTAGTCCATTCCACCCGTCTACAACTCTGTTACCAAACCAATACTTGCCTATATCTTTTCTGAAACGAAATTTATCTAATTTGAAACCATTGGTACGAGTTCTTTCGCTATCACTGAGCTTTAGTACATTTGCCATGTCCCCTTTGTTAATCCCACTAACCCACTTGAACACCTCTATCATATCCCCTCTAACTCTGCGTCTCTCTAACGAATGTAAACCTAATTTCTTCAACCTTTCTTCATACGAAAGATTTCTAATATTATGGATCATTTTTGTCATTCTACGCTGTACTCTCTCCAATGAATCTATGTCCATTCTGTAATAAGGACACCAAAATTGGACAGCATAATCCATATGAGGTCTCACTAATGACAAGTAAAGTTTTAAGATAACATCAGCAGTTCTGTTACTCACACTCCTAGAGATGAACCCGAGAATCCTGTTTGCCTTATTACGAACGCTTATACACTGTTTTCTAGGCTTCAAATCATTGCTAACAAACACACCTAGATCTTTCTCGCAGTCTGAATTTTCTAATTCTAAATTAGCTAGTTATATTTAACATTTGTTTGCATCTTCCCTATCTTTAATACCTTGCATTTGTCAATGTTAAACTTCATCTGCCAATTTACTGACCATTCATGTAAGGTATCTAGATCCCTTTGGAGGCACTCTATATCGCTATCTGAATCAATTGATCTCCCTATTTTAGTATCGTCTGCGAATTTACTTATCCTACTAGTTATACCTAAATCAAGGTCATTTATGTATATAAGAAACAACAGGGGACCTAATACCGATCCCTGGGGGATCTTATGAGTTGGTACAAGAGATAATTATGAGGTGGCTCTGAACCAGTCGATCAGATTCAGTGTTTGTTACTGTATATTTGGTTTATATATATGTGTTTATTAATGTTATGAATGTTTATGCTGAACAGTGGTTTCATACAGCATACGTAGTGTACACTCGGATGTCATAGTCTCTAGCCCACTCATAAAAAATCGTGGACTCACTGTTTTTTTTTTAATGCAATATAAAACTATCTGGATTGATTTGTGAATAAAGCTTGCTATTCAATAAATAGTATATATACATTTGTAGTTGATGCATAGAAAATTATGTTTATAAATTAGTTTCCAGAGATATACTTCTATAATTAGAAATAGGTGAAGTCCACGAATATTGATGGGTGGGCTAGAGACTATGGTATCTGAGTGTACATATTTTTTTCCCATATAGAGGAACAAGATGTAAGAGGACTACTCGTGCTGTAGAAATATACATGTTAGCTTAAGAATCAACTGGTATATCCTCTTTCCCAGGAAGCTGAACTATTGACCCAACTCGGAAAAAAAAAAAAAAATACAAAAAAATAATAAAGGTGAGCATATGACTCCACCGTTCGTGTCTGTAGACAAAAATGAAACTCCATTTTTTTTTCTTCTATATTCCAACTACTCCCTCTCGGGCATAGGCTGAGAGCCTGCACACTCTACCGCTGAATACGGTGAGGCCCGTGAGGTCTTGTTCCAGTCTAGGGAGTGAGAAATGCAAAGCATTCACGGCTCGAAGCAACTCCATCTCTGAAGCTGCTCAGATCTGTGTCTCACAGTCTCATCCCCCAGACTCGGACCCTCACTCTCAGAACGCCACCTATTGAGCAATTAACTCACTAGGCATTGCCCCCTGTAGCATATTTTGAATATGGGAATATTCATACAGTGCTATTTAATCAGGGAACAATGAGGGTATTGTTTTGGCATTTCGGTGTGCTGTGGTAATGCACTGAAACTAGGTACAGCACAAATTCCATCCCAATAATATCTTCCCATTGACATATTGGGATTCGAACCCGGGTCCATTGGATTACCAGTCCAGTGGCAAGACCACTCTGCCACACCTCCCCTAACTTAAGGGGGGTCACCGGTTACTTTTGACCTTTCTCTCCTTTTTTCTCTTTCTCTGGCTTGTATCAATTCGGCCCCATTCAGCCAACTGTTTTAAGACGTTTATCCCCATCCAGGTGTCGATTTCTTCCTGGCGAGCAATGGCGAGCCAGCATTGTATGGAAAAATCCGGATTCGTCGGAGACATGTTTCTATCGAAAAATGTACAAATTTAGCTTGCTATCAAAACAAATATATATATATGCTGGCTCGCTACCGCTCGCCAGGAAAATATTGACACCTGGATAGGGGTAAACGTCTTAAAGCAGTAGGATGAATGGGGCCGAATGGATAAAAGCCAAAGAGAGAGGGAGAGAAAGAGAAAACAAGCGAGGTGGGCTCTCTTAACAATAACTATGTATGGCTCAGCTCTTCACTGCTCAACTAAAGACGTGGTTAGACGAATATTCAAACTGCTCCCTGGTAATGCAAAACATGTCAAAAAACTGTCCTAGCTGTAGAGGTTAAGTGTATTAAAGGCGGTGTCACACGAGCGCTTTTTCCGCCAAATTTTACGAGCAATTCTAGTCTGGCCACTTTAAAATGTCAGTTATATCAGAATTCAGCCACCAAGCATAATCTACCTTCAGTCTAATTTCCGATGCCGGTATGTAAAAGCCTCAACATAACACGACAACAAAACTTGCTCATAGAAAATTGCCGGGAAAATTGTTCGTGTTACACTGGCTTTAGGTTAGGTTTGAGTTCCACCTGGTTACCTGCCCATATCCTACACCTTCTGGGGGTACGGTTGGCCAAATAAGTGATGTCGCGGCACCAAGTATATTTCGCTCAATAATTGGTATCAGCCCTATCTAAGCTTTAATTCATCGTTTCGAGTGAGATATACAAACATGTTCCTATCTTTACACACCCTATGCAACATCTGACAGACATTGATACAGCACACAGCGAGCAAAACGTAATGACAGCGGCGACACGACTTATTTGGCCAACTGTAAGTAGGCGCTAATACTTATGTTCTTTACACCAACCAACTTTAATTCTAAACTCAATTAATGAACTCAACAAATCCATGTGGCAGTCCGGGGATTCGAACCCAGGACGCTCACACCGAAAATCAGTGCACTTATGCACTACGCCACGAAGACAGTTAATATTATAATTATTATTATAATTATTATTATATTATTATTATATATATTAAGTGAATCTGTTAACTGCTTTAAGATAAGTAGGAAATATGTATTTTGAGCTTCATCGACTGCCGGCTCGAAATAAACTGATTAGTACACACACACACACACACACACACACACACACACACACACACACACACACACCTACACACCCACACACACACCTACGCACACACACATACCTACACACACACACACACACACACATACACACACACACACAAACACACACACCTACACACACACACATACATTGCCTGCATTATCCTGTTAACAGTGGAGGTAATTTAGGTGATCTCCAATTATCATCCATTCACAAGCTTCCTCGTTATGGCCCTCACTTCACATAATTTAAACTCTCCGCCCGGCTGCGTTGGGATGGCGATAATCAACAAACTACGAATTGACTACTTGCGAGTTTCAGGCAATAAGGAAGTTGGAGCTGTAGACATCGATATTTAGCAGAAATACCAGCTAAAATACGGTCATAATACATATGTACATGCATACAACCAACTTGACCGTAAATTTTTTCCATCAAAAACCCCACATTATTATTGCCTTTCTCTTTAATATTGATGTTTACGGCTCCAACTTCCTTATAGCCTGAAACTCGCAAGTAGTCAATTCGTAGTTTGTTGTTTATCGCCATCCCAACACAGCCGGGCGGAAAGTGATCAATTGATGTCAAGTTGAACCACCGACTGGTAATTTGAACATTGGGATGGTTATATGTATATGTGACATACTAATGTTATCTGTGACTGGTGTGACACTTCTGCATAGTAGCCACGTGCGGGCGTGCGCGCGCGTCGGCTGCCCAGCCGTTTAGAAACCGGCTGGCGGCAGCCGGCCGGCAGGCTTTTCCTTAGTATATATCCTACGACAACGTAACTAATGTCTGGGATATTCTTATGTTGTTTCACAGCTTGTAGCTGCCCTTATTCTTAACCAACGCATCTTAGTATATTTTATTCTCGATAGTTGATTGTTTCATTATAATATTTAAGATGTAAGTCTAGTGAGAGTGGGAGGAGACGAGCGGGAGAGAGAGACCAACTGGGGGACGTTGCTTCGCGCGGAGAGTCTAGCTTGGGACGAGCCTGAAGCGTTGCCATATGCATCCAATTGCAACGTTAGGCTTAGTTTCGACTCACGCACCACGGGGTAGATGATTTTGACCCGGCAACTGTGTTGAGTGTTGCCAAGCCTGGGATGTATTTTGTATGCCTAGGGTGGGGTCTAGACAGATTCAAGACTCAGAGCTCACTTCACTGTCGTACCCTTCGGACCCCCTTGATATCTATCCCTCTCAACCCCACTTAGAAACTTTCTCTCTTACTTTGTATACCTTCTTTCCACTACTTCACCAATCTATTTAATTATCCCATCCCCTTGATAGACCTTATATCTATTATTGTATTAACGACGAGCTCTCAGATAACTAGATAGGATTTTGGGCCTTATGCAGAGATGTAATTGTTAAGGAGACCTAGGAAGCTTTTTTGTTGTCTCATATTTGGTGGTTTCATGCTTGCTAGTGTGTTCTTGTGTCAGGTTAGCAGGGGCTAGACCGGAGGGGAGGCTTTTTGCGATCCTTTAAGTAAAGTCTGCTGGTGCGAGTCCTGTGGACCCGCACGACTTTACTAGGATACCCGTGGGAGTCTGGGGGCATTTTCTTGTCTGTGTCCCTGTGTGTCTAGTGTTGTGTTGTGTGAGGGTCCTTGCCTAGTCCACTCAGCACTGCGCTAGCACGTCTTGCTTTTGTTTTAGGGTCGCCAGGAGAGAGTCAGATACTTGCGATCTGAGTCTCTCAAGAGAGCACCCTTTCAATTAGAGTAATTTGGCGCACAGACTTGGGAACGTCCCTAGGCTAGAGCAGGTGGCTCAGCCCGGGTATCCGAAGCTTATATCCTTCCGGCTAGACCTCTGCCACCTGACAGATTAACAGCTAGGGGTTTATCATCTCTGTATGCTTGTTATTGTGCCACAGTTTACCGTTTTTGTGAGCATTGTGAGTCAGGGTGTGGCTTAGAGACTCTGTCCGAGCAGGCTTGCCTGACTAAGAGTGAGAAGCACACCTGTATGTGGTTATGTTGCGAGTTGCTACCTTTATTTAATTATACCTATGCCATTATACACTGTATGGCCTATCACTAGTATTTATTCCTGCTTATGAGTTAAGAGTTCTCTAAATCCGTAACGTACTTTCTTTGCTAAGCATCAGATCCTACAGTAGCCGCATGCAGTTTAGAAACCCGCATCTTGTCTACCGGTACGATGTTTTGAAGACTGGTTGCTTTCACCTTCTTTCACGCAGGGGTGATTAGTTGTATTAATTAACGGAACGTTAAATGTACTTTCTTCTAGTTTGTTATTAAATTGTTTCTGCAATTTAATTCCGTTATCTATCTTTTCCTTGAAGCAAGTCAACTTAATTGTGTGATCTTTTATATAGCCTGCTTGACTATCAGCAGTCTATAATGCGTGCACCCTGTAACCGAGTCATAGGATACCTCGTTGTCCAGGCAGGACTCTTGACGGTTTAGGGTGGTTTGTTGCCTGGGTTTATAGATAAGGGTTGGATCTAGCGTTTTCCGTTGTTGTTTGTTGCCGCATACCTAGTCCAATAGAAAGAGCCCAGTGTTTATATATCCCAGGACGTAACACTGGTAACTGCTAACTATTATACATTGGGATGGTTATGTGTATATGTGACATACTAATGTTATCTGTGACTGGTAACTGCTAACTATTATACATTGGGATGGTTATGTGTATATGTGACATACTAATGTTATCTGTGACTGGTAACTGCTAACTATTATACATTGGGATGGTTATGTGTAATGTGACATACTAATGTATCTGTGACTGGTAACTGCTAACTATACATTGGGATGGTTATGTGTATATGACATACTAATGTTATCTGTGACTGGTAACTGCTAACTATTATACATTGGATGGTTATGTGTATATGTGACATACTGTTATCTGTGACTGGTAACTGCTAACTATTATACATTGGGATGGTTATGTGTATATGTGACATACTAATGTTATCTGTGACTGGTAACTGCTAACTATTATACATTGGGATGGTTATGTGTATATGTGACATACTAATGTTATCTGTGACTGGTAACTGCTAACTATTATACTCGGTTTCTTTTCAACTGACGGTAAATTACAAAGTTCCCATCAAGATTTCTCCGTTACTTTGAAGATTATGTAGTGAAATTGGGTGCTAATTATATAAACTTGGTCTTATTATGATGCAGAGACATAGTTGTTTCATATTTTTCCATTAAAGTATCGATATATTAGCTGCGAAGGAATTCAATTTACCGTCAGATTAAATTAAGCTGAATTAACTATACTCTGTTTCTTTTCATCTGACGGTAAATTGAATCCCTTAGCATCTAATTTATCGATATTTAATGGACAAATATGAAACTACTATGTCTCTGCATCATAATAAGACCAAGGATAAAATTAATGTTTACCTATGGTCCCGTTAACCCTCTCCGACATATGTTTACCTATGGTCCCGTTAATATATCCTCAAGTAACCTATTACAAACTGTTCAGGGGACTGGTTAGAACTTGTAGGATGTTTACTTGAATGTCGGAAATAAGTATTTACTGAGAAATAACAGTCTTAAAATGCGCAATGGGTCACCCAGGGACCCTTTTTTTTTTTTTTTTTTCTTTTTCTATGTGATTGAGGGAGGCAAAAGGCATAACTGCCTATAGCGAGTGCCTCCCCCATAGTTGAAAGAGTGACAGGGCCAAAATCAAGGGACGTTCGAGCCAAAATGCCTGGACACACGGAGTTTGAAGCAATTTAAGTCATAGGAAGAGGGAAAGACTGATTCTGGGAGAGAGTTCCAGAGCTCAGCTGTTGAGTAGAAGAAAGTTTGAGAGTAACGTTTCACTCTTGGGTTGGAGAGTTGCACAGAGTAGGGGTGGGATTGAGTTGCAAGACGGGTACCACGTGCCCTACGTAAAGGAGGTGGTATGCACTGGGATAGCTCTGAGGAACACTGATTATTATAGTAGCGATAGAATAGCGAGAGAGATGCAACATTGCGGCGGAGAGAGAGAGATTGCAGAGAGTTGGTGAGTGGACGGGAGTTAATGATACGAAAGGCCTTCTTTCAACTTTGTCTAGGAGAGCAGTGTGAGAGGAACCTCCCCACACATGTGAACAATACTCAATACAAGGGCGCACTATGCCCCTGTACAGAGGCATAGCAAGAAGCTGTGCAGGGGAAAAGAACCCCCTAAGGCGGTTGAGCACACCCAGCTTCTGGGATGCTGCCTTAGCAAGACTGGTAATATGGTCCTTCCAAATGAGAGAAGAAAAAGAGACACCAAGAATATTGAGAGAAGATGAAGGGTTGATTTTTGTATTGTTGAAGAATAAGGGATAGTCCGCTGGGAGATCCTGACGGGTAGATAGATGGAGAAATTGGGTTTTGGAAGCATTAAAGTTAACAAGGTTTTCTCTGCCCCAATTGGAAATAGTATTTAGATCAGAATTTAAGAGTTCTATGGCTTCATTACGTTTGTCGTTGAGGGATTGCTGGCTGGGGCGTTCTGAAAAACTAATGGAGTAGTGCAAGGTTGAGTCGTCTGCGTATGAATGGATGGGAATTAAGGTACAGTTAAGGAGATCATTTATAAAATTAGAAAGAGAATAGGAGATAGGACAGAGCCCTGAGGAACACCGGAGTTTATAGAGTGAGGAAGTGAACAATGGCCGTCCACAACCGCGGCTATGGAACGGCCGGAAAGGAAATTAGAGACAAAGGCACAGATGGAGGGATAGAAACCGAAGGAGGGTAGTTTAGAAATTAAAGATTTATGCCAGACTCTATCGAAGGCTTTCGATATGTCTAGTGCAATAGAAAAAGTCTCACCGAAGTCCCGAAAGTATGATGAGCAAGAGTTAGGAGATATGAAAGAAGATCACCAGTAGAGCGAACCTTAAGGAAGCCATACTGGCGATCTGAGACATATGAGAAGAGAAATGCTTAAGAAATTTGGAAGCAAGAATAGTTTCAAAAACTTTAGAAAGACAAGAGATAAGAGCAATTGGACGATAGTTGGAGGGTTGAGAGCGGTCACCCTTCTTTGGGTGACCTGCCCTCTCTTTCCCAGGTAATGTTATGTTATGTTATATTATATTAGGGTTAGGTTAGGTTAGGTTAGGTTAGGTTAGGTTAATCTAATATAATCTAATATAATATTTGTACATTTTGGGCAGTGGGCGGGGCCGCGCGTATGTGGCGGCGTACAGACCCTTCCGTAAAACATAGCGCATTTAAGACTTTTATTTCTCAGTAAATTCTGATTTCCGACCTTCAATTAAACATCCTACAAGTTCTAACCAGTCCCCTGAACAGTTTTTAATAGGTTACTTGAGGATATTTTAACGGGACCATAGGTCAATTTTTACCATACCAAGTATACACTATATAATTAGCACTATTTTTCACTACAAAATCTTCAAAGTAACTGAGAAATATTTATGGTAACTTTGCAAATTACCACCAGTTGAAAAGAAACAGACTATAGGGAAGCTTACCCTCTCTATGTCTTAGTACGTATATATATATGAATATATATATATATATATATATATATATATATATATATATATATATATATATATATATACACACGTCTTAAAATCTCAAAAGTAATGGGGTTAAACATGAGGGAGAAAGGGACCAGAAAAACGGCCCTTCTCCCCTTAATACACATCTGTACAGCTACTTACACCAAAACTCCGCTCGCAAAGCCACTCTAAACTCCATCAAGAAAGTTTTAAGGGGGTAATGCTTGTTTTTTGGTCTGTATACATTTATCTATTAATATATTTGTTAGTTTCCACGCTAGACCTATATCAAACTTTAAACAAACACCCATAGACCCCGTTTCAAGATAAATTTGTAAATTTTTCGGTAGAAAAATTTCCCGGCTGAAGGCCGATTTCTTCTAAAATCACAGGCTCGCTATCCCTCGCCAGGAAAAAAATAAACACCTAAATGGTACAAAAGGTCTTAATATTGACAGAGGCACGGGGCGAAAGGTCTCAAAAGCACCAAAGTAACGGAAATAACGTCTTAAAATCTAAAAAAACTAATGTGCTAAACATGAGGGAGAAGGGGGTCCAGAAAAAGCAACTACCTCCCCCTTAAGTCACACATACACACATACTGACTATCTTCGCCACCCGGGTCGTTTTTCTGGTCCCTCTTCTTCCTCATGTTTAGCCCCATATTAGTCTTCAGAATTTAAGATGTGTGCCCCATTAGTTTGTCGATATTATGACTTTTCGTATTATTCAGGTGTCGATTTGTTTTCCTGGCGAACAATAGTGAGCCTGTAATATTGGAAGACCGTTGGCCGGGACATTTTTCTACCGAAAATTTAAAATTAATCTAGAAGGGAGATCTAATGGATGTTTTGTTTTAAAGTTTGATGGAGGTCTAGGGAAGAAACTAAAACATTTATAAACAGATCCATAAATGAGTAAATAAATACGCACATCCCCCCTTAACTTTGTATTGTAATTAGCGTCGTCCGGAATTCACCTCATTTGCATATATACTCCAGGAAGCTACAACTGTTAAGCCGGTATCACACGAGAACTTTTTCCCTCAACATTTAGCCTCAACACTGGTCTGGCAGCTTATGAGGTGAACATTTGATATATTTCGGTTACCTAATTCCATCTACCATCAGCTAGTTTCCGATACCAGTGTAATGTATTCCAGAAATGTTGCCAGAAAAATGTTGACCATCGAAAACTGACTATAAAATCCCTCGTGTGATACCGGCTTTAGTCTCACTCATAATTATACTCAGTTTCATTTCTTTTGACGGTAAATCGGAATCCCTTAGCAGCTAATTTCTCGATTGTTAATGGAAAAATATGAAACAGTTGAAATGAAACCAACTATAAACATACAACGGACAAGACAAATACAAACACACACTGTATTCACACACACCCTCAAAACACACACACACACACTAAAAAAACACACACATATTCCCCCCCCCCATACACTCTAAACCCCCCTCCCTACACTCTAAACACACACACACTCTCACCCCCCCGCACCCCCCACACACACCCTCTAAACACACACACACACACACACACACACACTCCCCCTCCCCCCCCCACACCCCTCAAACACACACGCAATTACTCCCCCCCCACACACCCTCTACACCCCCCCCCCCCCCCCCACCCCCCCCCCCCCGCCCACACACACACACACACACCCTCTAAAAACACAGACGCACACATACAGTTCCGATTCGTTGTGACTCTGGCACATATGGTCGTTATTTTATTATATGTTTTATTTTGTTTCGTTAGACTCCATCAATCTTACACACATACTGTATACTGTACCCCTAGTCCCCCATCAAGCTTACACACATACTGTATACTGTACCCCCTAGTCCCCCATCAAGCTTACACACATACTGTATACTGTACCCCCTAGTCCCCCATCAAGCTTACACACATACTGTATACTGTACCCCCTAGTTCCCATCAAGCTTACAACACATACTGTATACTGTACCCCCTAGTCCCCCATTAGCTTACACACATACTGTATACTGTACCCCCTAGTTCCCCATCAAGCTTACACACATACTGTATACTGTACCCCCTAGTTCCCCATCAAGCTTACACACATACTGTATACTGTACCCCCCAAGTCCCCATCAAGCTTACACACATACTGTATACTGTACCCCCTAGTCCCCCATCAAGCTTACACACATACTGTATACTGTACCCCCTAGTCCCCCATCAAGCTTACACACATACTGTATACTGTACCCCCTAGTCCCCCATCAAGCTTACACACATACTGTATACTGTACCCCCTAGTCCCCCATCAAGCTTACACACATACTGTACCCCCTAGTCCCCCATCAAGCTTACACATATACTGTACCCCCTAGTCCCCCATCAAGCTTACACATATACTGTACCCCCTAGTCCCCCTTCAAGCTTACACACATACTGTATACTGTACCCCCTAGTCCCCCATCAAGCTTACACACATACTGTATACTGTACCCCCTAGTCCCCCATCAAGCTTACACACATACTGTATACTGTACCCCCTAGTCCCCCATCAATCTTACACACATACTGTATACTGTACCCCCTAGTCCCCCATCAAGCTTACACACATACTGTATACTGTACCCCCTAGTCCCCCATCAAGCTTACACATATACTGTACCCCCTAGTCCCCCATCAAGCTTACACACATACTGTATACTGTACCCCCTAGTCCCCCATCAAGCTTACACACATACTGTATACTGTACCCCCTAGTCCCCCATCAAGCTTACACACATACTGTATACTGTACCCCCTAGTCCCCCATCAAGCTTACACACATACTGTATACTGTACCCCCCCCTCCCCCATCAAGCTTACACACATACTGTATACTGTACCCCCTAGTTCCCCATCAAGCTTACACACATACTGTATACTGTACCCCCTAGTCCCCCATCAAGCTTACACACATACTGTATACTGTACCCCCTAGTCCCCCATCAAGCTTACACACATACTGTATACTGTACCCCCTAGTCCCCCATCAAGCTTACACACATACTGTATACTGTACCCCCTAGTCCCCCATCAAGCTTACACACATACTGTATACTGTACCCCCTAGTCCCCCATCAAGCTTACACACATACTGTATACTGTACCCCCTAGTCCCCCATCAAGCTTACACACATACTGTATACTGTACCCCCTAGTCCCCCATCAAGCTTACACACATACTGTATACTGTACCCCCTAGTCCCCCATCAAGCTTACACACATACTGTATACTGTACCCCCTAGTCCCCCATCAAGCTTACACACATACTGTATACTGTACCCCCTAGTCCCCCATCAAGCTTACACACATACTGTATACTGTACCCCCTAGTTCCCCCATCAAGCTTACACACATACTGTATACTGTACCCCCTAGTCCCCCATCAAGCTTACACACATACTGTATACTGTACCCCCTAGTCCCCCATCAAGCTTACACACATACTGTATACTGTACCCCCTAGTTCCCCCATCAAGCTTACACACATACTGTATACTGTACCCCCTAGTCCCCCATCAAGCTTACACACATACTGTATACTGTACCCCCTAGTCCCCCATCAAGCTTACACACATACTGTATACTGTACCCCCTAGTCCCCCATCAAGCTTACACACATACTGTATACTGTACCCCCTAGTCCCCCATCAAGCTTACACACATACTGTATACTGTACCCCCTAGTCCCCCATCAAGCTTACACACATACTGTATACTGTACCCCCTAGTCCCCCATCAAGCTTACACACATACTGTATACTGTACCCCCTAGTCCCCCATCAAGCTTACACACATACTGTATACTGTACCCCTAGTCCCCATCAAGCTTCACACAATACTGTAGCCCTAGTCCCCATCAGCTTACAAAGTACTGTTCCCCCATCAAGCTTACTCCCATACTGTATACTGTACCCCCTAGTCCCCCATCAAGCTTACACACATACTGTATACTGTACCCCCTAGTCCCCCATCAAGCTTACACACATACTGTATACTGTACCCCCTAGTCCCCCATCAAGCTTACACACATACTGTATACTGTACCCCCTAGTCCCCCATCAAGCTTACACACATACTGTATACTGTACCCCCTAGTCCCCCATCAAGCTTACACATACTGTATACTGTACCCCCTAGTCCCCCTTCAAGCTTACTCACATACTGTATACTGTTCCCCTAGTCCCCCATCAACCTTACACATATACTGTTTACTGTACCCCATAGTCCCCATCAAGCTTACACACATACTGTATACTGTACCCCCTAGTCCCCCATCAAGCTTACACACATACTGTATACTGTACCCCCTAGTCCCCCATCAAGCTTACACACATACTGTATACTGTACCCCCTAGTTCCCCATCAAGCTTACACACATACTGTATACTGTACCCCCTAGTCCCCCATCAAGCTTACACACATACTGTATACTGTACCCCCTAGTCCCCCATCAAGCTTACACACATACTGTATACTGTACCCCCTAGTCCCCCATCAAGCTTACACACATACTGTATACTGTACCCCCTAGTCCCCCATCAAGCTTACACACATACTGTATACTGTACCCCCTAGTCCCCCATCAAGCTTACACACATACTGTATACTGTACCCCCTAGTCCCCCATCAAGCTTACACACATACTGTATACTGTACCCCCTAGTCCCCCATCAAGCTTACACACATACTGTATACTGTACCCCCTAGTCCCCCATCAAGCTTACACACATACTGTATACTGTACCCCCTAGTCCCCCATCAAGCTTACACACATACTGTATACTGTACCCCCTAGTCCCCCATCAAGCTTACACACATACTGTATACTGTACCCCCTAGTCCCCCATCAAGCTTACACACATACTGTATACTGTACCCCCTAGTCCCCCATCAAGCTTACACACATACTGTATACTGTACCCCCTAGTTCCCCATCAAGCTTACACACATACTGTATACTGTACCCCCTAGTCCCCCATCAAGCTTACACACATACTGTATACTGTACCCCCTAGTCCCCCATCAAGCTTACACACATACTGTATACTGTACCCCCTAGTCCCCCATCAAGCTTACACACATACTGTATACTGTACCCCCTAGTCCCCCATCAAGCTTACACACATACTGTATACTGTACCCCCTAGTCCCCCATCAAGCTTACACACATACTGTATACTGTACCCCCTAGTCCCCCATCAAGCTTACACACATACTGTATACTGTACCCCCTAGTCCCCCATCAAGCTTACACACATACTGTATACTGTACCCCCTAGTCCCCCATCAAGCTTACACACATACTGTATACTGTACCCCCTAGTTCCCCCTCAAGCTTACACACATACTGTATACTGTACCCCCTAGTCCCCCATCAAGCTTACACACATACTGTATACTGTACCCCCTAGTCCCCCATCAAGCTTACACACATACTGTATACTGTACCCCCTAGTTCCCCATCAAGCTTACACATATACTGTATACTGTACCCCTAGTCCCCCATCAAGCTTACACACATACTGTATACTGTACCCCCTAGTCCCCCATCAAGCTTACACACATACTGTATACTGTACCCCCTAGTTCCCCATCAAGCTTACACATATACTGTATACTGTACCCCCTAGTCCCCCATCAAGCTTACACACATACTGTATACTGTACCCCCTAGTCCCCCATCAAGCTTACACACATACTGTATACTGTACCCCCTAGTCCCCCATCAAGCTTACACATATACTGTATACTGTACCCCCCAGTCCCCCATCAAGCTTACACACATACTGTATACTGTGCCCCCTAGTTCCCCATCAAGCTTACACATATACTGTACCCCCTAGTCCCCCATCAAGCTTACACACATACTGTATACTGTACCCCCTAGTTCCCCATCAAGCTTACACACATACTGTATACTGTACCCCCTAGTCCCCCATCAAGCTTACACATATACTGTATACTGTACCCCCTAGTCCCCCATCAAGCTTACACACATACTGTATACTGTACCCCCTAGTTCCCCATCAAGCTTACACATATACTGTATACTGTACCCCCTAGTCCCCCATCAAGCTTACACACATACTGTATACTGTACCCCCTAGTCCCCCATCAAGCTTACACACATACTGTATACTGTACCCCCTAGTTCCCCATCAAGCTTACACATATACTGTATACTGTACCCCCTAGTCCCCCATCAAGCTTACACACATACTGTATACTGTACCCCCTAGTCCCCCATCAAGCTTACACACATACTGTATACTGTACCCCCTAGTCCCCCATCAAGCTTACACATACTGTATACTGTACCCCCTAGTCCCCCATCAAGCTTACACACATACTGTATACACTACCCCCTAGTTCCCCATCAAGCTTACACACATACTGTATACTGTACCCCCTAGTCCCCCATCAAGCTTACACACATACTGTATACTGTACCCCCTAGTCCCCCATCAAGCTTACACACATACTGTATACTGTACCCCCTAGTCCCCCATCAAGCTTACACACATACTGTATACTGTACCCCCTAGTCCCCCATCAAGCTTACACACATACTGTATACTGTACCCCCTAGTCCCCCATCAAGCTTACACACATACTGTATACTGTACCCCTAGTCCCCCATCAAGCTTACACATATACTGTATACTGTACCCCCTAGTCCCCCATCAAGCTTACACACATACTGTATACTGTACCCCCTAGTCCCCCATCAAGCTTACACACATACTGTATACTGTACCCCCTAGTCCCCCATCAAGCTTACACACATACTGTATACTGTACCCCTAGTCCCCCATCAAGCTTACACATATACTGTATACTGTACCCCCTAGTACCCCATCAAGCTTACACACATACTGTATACTGTACCCCCTAGTCCCCCATCAAGCTTACACACATACTGTATACTGTACCCCCTAGTCCCCCATCAAGCTTACACACATACTGTATACTGTACCCCCTAGTCCCCCATCAAGCTTACACACATACTGTATACTGTACCCCCTAGTCCCCCATCAAGCTTACACACATACTGTATACTGTACCCCCTAGTCCCCCATCAAGCTTATACATACTGTATACTGTACCCCCTAGTCCCCCATCAAGCTTACACACATACTGTATACTGTACCCCTAGTCCCCCATCAAGCTTACACACATACTGTATACTGTACCCCCTAGTCCCCCATCAAGCTTACACACATACTGTATACTGTACCCCCTAGTCCCCCATCAAGCTTACACACATACTGTATACTGTACCCCCTAGTCCTCCATCAAGCTTACACACATACTGTATACTGTACCCCCTAGTTCCCCCATCAAGCTTACACACATACTGTATACTGTACCCCCTAGTCCCCCAACAAGCTTACACACATACTGTATACTGTACCCCCTAGTCCCCCATCAAGCTTACACACATACTGTATACTGTACCCCCTAGTCCCCCATCAAGCTTACACATATACTGTATACTGTACCCCCTAGTCCCCCATCAAGCTTACACACATACTGTATACTGTACCCCTAGTTCCCCATCAAGCTTACACACATACTGTATACTGTACCCCCTAGTCCCCCATCAAGCTTACACACATACTGTATACTGTACCCCCTAGTCCCCCATCAAGCTTACACACATACTGTATACTGTACCCCCTAGTCCCCCATCAAGCTTACACACATACTGTATACTGTACCCCCTAGTCCCCCATCAAGCTTACACACATACTGTATACTGTACCCCCTAGTCCCCCATCAAGCTTACACACATACTGTATACTGTACCCCCTAGTCCCCCATCAAGCTTACACACATACTGTATACTGTACCCCCTAGTCCCCCATCAAGCTTACACACATACTGTATACTGTACCCCCTAGTCCCCCATCAAGCTTACACACATACTGTATACTGTACCCCCTAGTCCCCCATCAAGCTTACACACATACTGTATACTGTACCCCCTAGTCCCCCATCAAGCTTACACACATACTGTATACTGTACCCCCTAGTCCCCCATCAAGCTTACACACATACTGTATACTGTACCCCCTAGTCCCCCATCAAGCTTACACACATACTGTATACTGTACCCCCTAGTCCCCCATCAAGCTTACACACATACTGTATACTGTACCCCCTAGTCCCCCATCAAGCTTACACACATACTGTATACTGTACCCCCTAGTCCCCCATCAAGCTTACACACATACTGTATACTGTACCCCCTAGTCCTCCATAAAAGCTTACACACATACTGTATACTGTACCCCCTAGTTCCCCATCAAGCTTACACACATACTGTATACTGTACCCCCTAGTCCCCCATCAAGCTTACACACATACTGTATACTGTACCCCCTAGTCCCCCATCAAGCTTACACACATACTGTATACTGTACCCCCTAGTCCCCCATCAAGCTTACACACATACTGTATACTGTACCCCTAGTCCCCATCAAGCTTACACACATACTGTATACTGTACCCCCTAGTCCCCCATCAAGCTTACACACATACTGTATACTGTACCCCCTAGTCCCCCATCAAGCTTACACACATACTGTATACTGTACCCCCTTGTCCCCCCCCAAGCTTACACACATACTGTATACTGTACCCCCTAGTCCCCCATCAAGCTTACACACATACTGTATACTGTACCCCCTAGTCCCCCATCAAGCTTACACACATACTGTATACTGTACCCCCTAGTCCCCCATCAAGCTTACACACATACTGTATACTGTACCCCCTAGTCCCCCATCAAGCTTACACACATACTGTATACTGTACCCCCTAGTCCCCCATCAAGCTTACACACATACTGTATACTGTACCCCCTAGTCCCCCATCAAGCTTACACACATACTGTATACTGTACCCCCTAGTTCCCCATCAAGCTTACACACATACTGTATACTGTACCCCCTAGTCCCCCATCAAGCTTACACACATACTGTATACTGTACCCCCTAGTCCCCCATCAAGCTTACACATATACTGTACCCCCTAGTCCCCCATCAAGCTTACACACATACTGTATACTGTACCCCCTAGTCCCCCATCAAGCTTACACACATACTGTATACTGTACCCCCTAGTCCCCCATCAAGCTTACACACATACTGTATACTGTACCCCCTAGTCCCCCATCAAGCTTACACACATACTGTATACTGTACCCCCTAGTCCCCCATCAAGCTTACACACATACTGTATACTGTACCCCCTATTTCCCCATAAAGCTTACACACATACTGTATAATGTATCCCCTAGATCCCCCATCAAGCTTACACAATACTGTATACTGTACCCCCTAGTCCCCCATCAAGCTTACACACATACTGTATACTGTACCCCCTAGTCCCCCATCAAGCTTACACACATACTGTATACTGTACCCCCTAGTCCCCATCAAGCTTACACACATACTGTATACTGTACCCCCTAGTCCCCCATCAAGCTTACACACATACTGTATACTGTACCCCCTAGTCCCCCATCAAGCTTACACACATACTGTATACTGTACCCCCTAGTCCCCCATCAAGCTTACACACATACTGTATACTGTACCCCCTAGTCCCCCATCAAGCTTACACACATACTGTATACTGTACCCCCTAGTTGTCCCATCAAGCTTACACACATACTGTATACTGTACCCCCTAGTCCCCCATCAAGCTTACACACATACTGTATACTGTACCCCCTAGTCCCCCATCAAGCTTACACACATACTGTATACTGTACCCCCTAGTCCCCCATCAAGCTTACACACATACTGTATACTGTACCCCCTAGTCCCCCATCAAGCTTACACACATACTGTATACTGTACCCCCTAGTCCCCCATCAAGCTTACACACATACTGTATACTGTACCCCCTAGTTCCCCATCAAGCTTACACACATACTGTATACTGTACCCCCTAGTCCCCCATCAAGCTTACACACATACTGTATACTGTACCCCCTAGTCCCCCATCAAGCTTACACACATACTGTATACTGTACCCCCTAGTCCCCCATCAAGCTTACACACATACTGTATACTGTACCCCCTAGTCCCCCATCAAGCTTACACACATACTGTATACTGTACCCCCTAGTCCCCCATCAAGCTTACACACATACTGTATACTGTACCCCCTAGTTCCCCATCAAGCTTACACACATACTGTATACTGTACCCCCTAGTCCCCCATCAAGCTTACACACATACTGTATACTGTACCCCCTAGTCCCCCATCAAGCTTACACACATACTGTATACTGTACCCCCTAGTCCCCCATCAAGCTTACACACATACTGTATACTGTACCCCCTAGTCCCCCATCAAGCTTACACACATACTGTATACTGTACCCCCTAGTTCCCCCTCAAGCTTACACACATACTGTATACTGTACCCCCTAGTCCCCCATCAAGCTTACACACATACTGTATACTGTACCCCCTAGTCCCCCATCAAGCTTACACACATACTGTATACTGTACCCCCTAGTCCCCCATCAAGCTTACACATACTGTATACTGTACCCCCTAGTCCCCCATCAAGCTTACACACATACTGTATACTGTACCCCCTAGTCCCCCATCAAGCTTACACATATACTGTACCCCCTAGTCCCCCATCAAGCTTACACACATACTGTATACTGTACCCCCTAGTTCCCCATCAAGCTTACACACATACTGTATACTGTACCCCCTAGTCCCCCATCAAGCTTACACACATACTGTATACTGTACCCCCTAGTCCCCCATCAAGCTTACACACATACTGTATACTGTACCCCCTAGTCCCCCTTTCAACAATTGTGTACATTTTTCTACCGATTCGTCCTAATTTACAGGCTCGCTCTCACTCGCCAAGAAATAATCGATATTTCATTGGCACAAATGGTCTTAAAATCGACAAACTAATGGGGCTATACATGAGGGAGAAGGGGGCCCAGAAAAATCAATTACCTTCCCCTTAAACCAAACCAGGACATGTCAGTGCATATTTGCTGTTGCTTCCCGTTACAAACAACACACACACACACACACACACACACACACACACACTCACAACTCCCATTCTCTGTACCCTTGACAAAGATTAAGCCGAACAGTCAGTCAGTTCTTCTGTATTGTTGCTTCCAGCTACACACACACACACACACACACACACGGCCTCTCACTTGTATACGGGAGGACAGGTATGCACCAACAAATTAATTTAATATGCAAATATACAGTACACACACACAAGGAAGGCATGGATATATAGATCACTACTGAGGAAGCATCATAGTTATTAGGCAAGTTGATACATAACATTTCATTGGCAATATTGTATTGTATAATTGGAATATCCTTTCAAAAATATCTATCTATCTATCTATATACTCAGGCACATACATCATTTTTTTAAAGCGGGGAATGGATGACTTGAGACAGAGCCCGAACAGGGAGAGGTTCCGGCCTCAGCAGGCAAATGTGCAGCGAAGCTTTACCACCACAAGCCCACCCACCACACATCCAGGAGTACCCTTCATATATAACGGCTCCCCGGGCCTGACGGACTATTATCTAGTCCAACTGGTGCCTGACCACCTCTCCCAAACGACCACGTTTTCACTCATCTCTTCACGATCATTCTCCATTCATTCCTATTTATTACCATTTATCTTGTCTGATCTATAGTCATTCCTCTTACGCTTATACTACACATGTTCTCCATCTCAATGGAGGTCTTCCTACCCCTCTATCTCCCCTTGTATCTGACTCACATATTCTCTGTGTATGCCTTTCATCTTCCATTTGCTCTACATGTCCATATCAGCACAACACCCTGCTGTACACTCTGGCCGACAAATGTTTCTGCTGCCCCACTCTCCTACGTATCTCTTCATTCTTCAATCTGTCTCTACGAGTCACTCCACACATAATCCTCAAGCAGCTCATCTCCATCACATTTAGCTTTCTTCTCTGCTTTTTCTTCAGAACCCATGGCTCAGCCCCATACATCACTGTTGACACAACTATCTCTTGATGCATTGCACTTTTAACTTTCATTCCGTAATTTCCCACATATTTCCCATTGCTCCAAAAACTTTTCTTCCTTCACACACTCTCTGGTTTAGCTCCATTTTCATACCTCGGTTCCTGCTTATCATTTCTCCTAGATATGTAAACACTCCACTTGTTATAAATAAATAAAACTAAAAAAGAATAATAATAATAATGAAAAACATACAAATAAGAAAAACATGAAAACAATATGAGTGTTGTGTCACGCGTGGGTGTTCCTGATGGCTTGATTGGGTCGTTTGTTGTGTGGGTGTGTGTGTGTGTGTGTGTGTGTGTGTGTGTGTGTGTGAAGCCATTTATTGTAATAGCAGGAAATAGTTTGGGTGTAACACAAATGGTGAGTGAGGGGGATGATACCAAAAGCTGTATTGCCTGGAAGCCATTCGAATACCAACTGTGTTGGTGGTTTAATGGTTTAGATGCTATGTTCTGGGTTTGATGTCCCGAGTTCGAATCCCGGGAGGACCATATGCTTTCATTAGTTTATTGAAGTGCATTGGGGTTTGTAATTGATGATTAATGTTTAGAACAGGGTGTTACTTAATATAATGAAATTTAGAAGTGAAAATGATGATGGTAACACTAATTTATGAATTGCAGAGCCATTGCGTAGTAAGTAAAGACAAAAATATATAATTTGATTGCATTAGCTGCACATTATCGGGTACGGGAATGCAACATTAACAGTTGAATGAATTTTTAGATGTATTGTTTATCTAAGATCGTTTCAATTTACGTATTTATATATTTTATGTTGTTAAGTGACACCCCGTTCTTAACATTAATCATCAATTACAAACCCCAATGCATTTAATAAATTAATGGAAGCATATGGTCCTCCCGGGATTCGAACTCGGAACACCACACCCAAAACATAAATATATATGTATTATATATTTTCCAACAGTGTTTTATTCCCTGTCTCGTATCTGTTCCGCCTTTTCTTACCTATCTGACCGTTACGCATTGTTCGACCGTCCCTTCATCTCTTCACAGTAGCTTCCCACCCATCTCGTCCTCACTGGCAACCTTTATTCACACTTCGGCGGCTCCTTTCATTGTGTCACTTCTTCATTTTGTATTATCTGGGATGAGGTTCGTGTAATATGCTATATAATATGCTCTCTCTCTCTCTCTCTCTCTCTCTCTCTCTCTCTCTCTCTCTCTCTCTCTCACACACACACACACACGCACACAAACTGGGGTAAGTGCCAGAGTATATACATACTTACATACATACACACATACATACATACATTTTTTTTCTATGTGAATGAGGGAGACAAAAGGCATAACTGCCTGCAGCGAGTGCCTCCTCCATATTTGAAAGAGTGACAGGGCCAAATCAAAGGACGTTCGAGCTAAAATACCTGGACACACGGAGTTTGAAGCAATTTAAGACATAGGAAGAGGGAAAAATTTATTCTGGGAGACAGTTCCTGAGCTCAGCAGTTGAATAGAAGAAAGTCTGAAAATAGCGTTTCACTCTTGGGTTGGAGAGTTGCACAGAGTAGGGGTGGGATTGTGTTGCAAGGTGGGTACTACGTACCCTACGTAAAGGAGGTGGAATACACTGGGAAAGCTCCGAGGAACACTGATTATTGTAGTAGCGATAGAATAGCGAGAGAGATGCAACATTGTGGCGCGCTTAGTACACTGTATTGGGAGCACTAGCTCTGGTGTCCGGGTTCGATCCCAAGCGCCGGCAGGGGAAGTTCTCTCAAAAACTTTCCCTGGCTGCGAAGGCAAGGTCTGGACGGACCGTCTCGAGGGACCCACAAAAGTCTCATGCCCACGTCCTACTCCCTCGGGGGTATGTAGGCGCTCTTGTTAGCAGCCAGGATCAGTCTATTGATCCCTTAGGATAAGATCTAGGTTAAGTCTGTGTATTTTCAGCCCCATTGGCTGCCGGCTTGAAATAAACCGATTAGTATTATTATTTTTATTATTATTATTACATACATACATAAATACATACATAGATACATACATACATACACACTTGTTCATTTCCGTTTCCTGTTCACTGGTCGTCCCTCACCATACCTCTCACTGAACAACACACACCACAACACAATTCTGCCTCAGCCTTGTAATGACAGTGTACAGTCGCCCAAATAAGTCGTGACTCGTCTGTCACTACGTTTTGCACGCTGTGTGCTGTATTAATTTCTGTCAGATGTTGAATAGGATGTGTAAAGGTAGAAACATGTTGTATATCTCACACGAAACCATGAAATAACATTTAGATAGGGCTGATACCAATTATTGATCAAAATATTCTTGGTGCCGCGAACATCACTTATTTGGTCGACTGTACGGGTGCTTTTCCTCAGCCGATGAAAATGTATGAGTGGCAGTCATGCAGAAATATAAATAATATAGATAAAGGTCCACTCGATCGCGAAAGGGAAATTCACTATGCTGTGAATACAAGAGTGGAAGAATCTTGCGACCCCTATAGGCTGCTTGTCCTCCAGAACACTGAGGATCAAGTGTCCAAACAGTGGTTTAGAGTGGGTAAGGGAAAATTGGAAAGGGAACTACTGCCCTGGAACTAATATCCGTGGTAGGATTAGGATGTTAGTAGGGGACAGAAGAGTTAGTAACATAATACAATTATAAGTGATCTTTCGTATATCTGGGAAAAATAGAGTAACATCAAAGTAATGTATATACGCAATAATCCATGATGAATCTGAGGGGGGAATACAATAAAGTTATTCGTTTACAAACGCAGTCAGTCGCGGGTTTGAGGCAAGATATTTGTCTAGGCAAAGTGAACACAGCTTCGTTAAAATATCAACTTTAAGTACATGGACGTTAGAATACGTACCAATTTGTTTCATCAAATATCCATTTAAAATCTGGATAATGTTGCTATGTTGAAAATAATAATCGCTTGTCGCTCTAGTGACAGCATCAGGACACCTACTGATGGAGGACTGGGGAAAACATGTCACTGTTGTCAATATTTGTCCTTATTGTTCAGTGTGTGTGTGTGTGTCTGTGTGTGTGTGGGTGTTTGTCTGTGTGTGTGTTTGTGTGTGTGTGAGAGAGAGAAAGAGAGAGTCGCTGTTGTCAATATATCTCCTTATTGTTCAGTGTGTGTGAGAGAGAGAGAGAGTATAATAATATAGCATATTACAAAAACATAATCCTATATAATAAGCGAACCATAGAAGCCTCGTGAAAGGTGAGAGGCTCCAGGAAAGGCTTCAGAAAATGACACAGGTATAGGGAGAGAATATAAGGATGAGGGGAGTGAGGGAGAGAGAGGTAGGAGGAGAGTGAGGGTGAGAGTATAAGGATGAGGGGAGTGAGGGAGAGAGACACAGGGAGGGGAGTGAGGGAGAGAGACAGGGAGGAGAGTGAGGGAGGAGAGAAGGAGGAAAGTGAAGGAGAGAGAGGTAGGAGGAGAGTGAGGGAGAGGAGTGAGGGAGGGAGTATAAAGATGAGGGGAGTGAGGGAGAGAGACACAGGTTGAGGAGTGAGGGAGAGAGACAGGGAGGAGAGTGAGAGGAAGAGACAGGGAGGACAGTGATATACATAACAATGTCTGTTCGTTCTCATTAGTTTACAATCTTGTTTGTAGGTGGTGGTGCATGGTTTGAGATAAACATGGAATAATAATCACCAGCCTGCAAATAATAATCTTGTAAAATGCAATGGCACCGAAATATTTATTAACAATTGTATAAAGGATTTTGTGGATCGTCTACACCGGACCTCTGACGTCATAGTGACGTCCCATCAGTATCCTCATCCTGGACTGGATGGTGGACTTACACTCCTATGACGTCACAGGTCAGGTGTAGACAATCCATAAAATCCTTTATATCATTGTTAATAATTATTTCGGTGCCATTGCATTTTGCAAGATAATTATGTGCAGGTTGGCGATTATTATTCCATGTTTATCTCAACCCATGCACCACCACCTTTAATATCCGCAACATATATTAAGATAATATTTCAGATATACTCTATTTACTGTATATGATGGTTAAATATACATAAGCAAATTATATTTATTGTGACAAATAATCATAATTAGATTAATATAATCTCATACGCTTTCATAATTATATAATTATATGTTTAACCATGTCACATAATAGGGTAACTTCCATACTACAGATACAATGAAATGTTACACATAATTAATATTATTAAACCGAAAAAGTTCATTTTTTTATTCTATGTCAATGAGGGAGACAATAAGCAGTTCCCCAGAGTTGAAAGAGTAACAGGGCCAAAATCAAGGAATGTTCGAGCCATTAATGGCTGGACACACAGAGTTTGAAGCAATTTACGTCATAGGATGAGTAGATTCAGGGAGAGAGTTCCAGAGCTCAGCTGTTGAATAGAAGAAGATTGGGAATATCGTTTCACTCTTGGGTTGGAGAGTTGCACAGAGTAGGGGTGGATTGTGTTCTCATAATAAGTAAGACCCTGTTATTAACATTAATCGTCAATTACAAATCCCAATGTACTTGAATAAACTAATGAAAGTATATGGTCCTCCCGGGATTCGAACTCGTGACACCACACCCAGAACATAAGCACCTAAAGTCCTAAACCATTACGCAATATTACAATAATAACAATAGCCTTGTTGTTGTATAAAATGGAACTCTTAGAACACTTTTTCAATTAGTTACATACATAACAGTTCTCATGCAGCACCAAGTATGTTTTGTTCAATAATTGGTATCAACACTATCTATGCTTTAATTCATCATTTCGAGTGAAATATACAAACATGTTCCTACCTATAGACACCCTATTTAACATCTAACATATATTAACACTCAAAGAGCGGGTGGTGGAGTATATTTGACTGTGCCGCCCAGCGGGGGGTTTTACCGTAAACGAGCTTGTTTCCGTGCTCGTTTTCATGCATAAACAAGAGCCAGAGCGTAATACAAGTATGTATCCCTGGAAGGGCGTTAAATGAGCTTTCCAATGACACCAGAACCATCCTTCTACGATTACTGGTTGTCTTGCAACGATCGTGCAACCGAAGGGCAAAATCGGTAAAATACGGTAATTTCCTTACATTATTACGTGTGAAACGAGTGAGGGAGGGTGAAGTAGGGCGGAGTTCATCTCAGTAGCTCTCTCAGAGCACATTACGTGCTCAAAATTGCATGCGACTATAGCCGGGCCCCGCCACATAGTCCTTGGTTCTCTCGCCCGGCTATAGCCGGGCGCCGCCAAAGAAGGGTTAATACAGCATACAGCGAGCAAAACGTAATGACAGAGACGACACAATTTATTTGGCCAACTGTACGACGTCTCGGGGACAAAACGAGAGAGGCGACATTGAGGTGGTTTGGACATGTGCAGAGGAGGGATGTGGAGTATGTTGGGAGAAGGATGTTTGGGATGGAGCTACCAGGTAAAAGAAAAAGAGGAAAACCACAGAGGAGGTTGTTGTTGTTGTTGTTGCCGTTCCCTAAGCAGCCTGGCCGAATAGCCCCGAGTCCCTAAGGAAGGCCATGGCCACGATCGGGCTTTCCCACTGGGCTGTCAAGGAGTGTATGGATGCAGTGAGGGAGGACATGCGGGTGGTTGGTGTGACGGAGGAAGATGCTGGGAACAGGGTGAGATAACATAAGAAAATGGGAGTCTGCAGAAAGCCGATTGGCCCACACAAGGCAGATCACAGATGGAGACGAGTGATCCGCTGTGGCGACCCCTAAAAGGAACAGCCGAAAGAAGAAATCTTGAGATTAATAGATGTTCGTTCTATTAGTTTGGTAATTTTGAGAAATTTCTCCCCATTTATTTGTCAATATTGAGACTTTTCGTGCTATTTAGGTGTCGATTTTTTCCTGGCGAGTGATAGCGAGCCTGTAATTTTAGGAGGAACCTATCTTCGGTCAGGATATTTTTCTACCGAATAATATACAAATTTATCTTGAACGGGAGTTTTGTGTTTTCTTTTTAAGCTTGATGTACGCCTAGCGAGGAAACTCAAAAATTAATTAATAGATAAATACATGGATAAACAAAAACATATACAAGCACTACTCCGTTAAACACCATACCAACTAAAACTTATTGTATACTTGCTAGACAAACTTCTATGATCTTTGCTTTTCAATTTAACTTTTGTTTTACTTTTAGCTACTGTCTCCATCACTCCTCCGTCTTTGTTCACATATTATTCTACACACCATTACTCTTGCTTCCTGGCCGTTCCTCCTGAGACTCTGGGTATATGAATATTTCATGGGCACTTAACGAAGTCGGTTTTCCGATCTCTGTATCTCTGTCTCTTTATCTCTCTCTCTCTCTCTCTCTCTCTCTCTCTCTCTCTCTCTCTCTCTTCTCTCGCTCTTCTCTCTCTCTCTCTCTCTCTCTCTCTCTCTCTCTCTCTCTCTCTCTCTCTCTCTCTCTCTCTCTCTCTCTCTCTCTCTCTCTCTCTCTCTCTCTCTCTCTCTCTCTTTTGAAGGATTATCAGGAGGGTATTCATTTACTATAAATGTTCGTATTACTCTAACCTAAAACATCACAAATCAACATTAGACATTGTTTGATCAGGACTTCCAAGACAAGGTATTTCACTGACTATAGCTGTCCTTTTATTTGCCATGTCTGCAGGTTTTTTCTCTTTCACCTACAGACCGGCGATGTTATTCATCGTATATTCATTGAAGATATTATTGGGATGGAATTTGTGTTGTACCTAATATCAGTCGTTTACCAAAATTACCACAAAGCCCACCGAAACGCCAAAAATATACCCTCATTGTTCCCTGATTAAATAGCACTTTATGAATATTCCCATATTCAAAATATGCTACAGGGGGACAATGCCTAGTGAGTTAATTGCTCAATAGGTGGCGTTCTGAGAGTGAGGGTCTGAGTCTAGGGGATGAGACAGTTAGGCACTGGGGCGAGGCAGCTCCTATGATGGGGCTGCTTCGAGCCGTGGGTGGGCAACCAAGCCCTGTGCTTCTTGCGAAGGCAACATAGCGAGGGCTGGTTGCATCTCAAAGTGCTTCACATGTCTCACTTCCTAGACTGGAACGAAACCTCACAGGCTTCACCGTTGAATGTACAGTTGTTGGTGTACCTCAGGCTGTCTGACCGAACAGCCCCAAGGTCCCGAGCAAGGCCAAGGCCATAACCAAGCGCCCCCACAGAACCCTCCCTGCGTTACCACTAAGAAAGCCCAGGTGACCGAAGCCGTTCCCAGGAGAGGAGCTGAGAAGGGCGCAGAAACGCCGGGACACCGAAGCCCCACCCAAGGCCCTGTGCCCTTCAGCAATTATGAAGGGAAAGTTGAGGGGCAATGAATGTACAGTTGAATGTACAGGCTCTCAGTCTATGCCCAAGAGAGAGTAGTAGTAATATAGAATAATAAAATATAAAGGAGTATAACAGGGGTAATGGAGTGAATGACTAATACAATTTAATTACTTGAGATCCTTTCCAGGCTGGGTTTCTTCGTCTATAAATATATTTACGCCTTCTGTACAAGCGACACATTTTGTATTCTATTCTATTTGTATTTAGACGATTCTGTGCAGCTTAAGAAGGTTCAGTGGTAGTAAAAAGGGTTAATGAAGATAGTCCGAAGACTGTTAATTACTGGAGACACTTCTGAAACTGAACAAAATCTTTTAATAGTAACCAGTATAAAATGAAAAGGATGGCACTAATACTGATATGGTTAAGGGGACCGACCTGCTTTTTCTCTCTGGCTCTTAACACAGTAGGCTGAATGGGGCCGAATGGATAAAACCCAGAGAGAAAAATCAGGTCGGTCACCTTAACCAATTCAGTACCAAATTAAGTCAGCTGTCTAAAAAATTATCCAAAATATACTGGCTCAAATCGACACCTGAATGAGGATAAAAGTCTTAAAATAGTAGGCTGAATGGGGTCGAATGGCTACTACCTATAACAAAAAAACACAGGTCGGTCCCCTTAAACTGAAAGCCAAAATAATAATGTCTGTTTCCGCGAGGTTGGGAGGTAAAAGTGGCAGGATGATAAAAGAGATGATCTGTGCGGGAGGAGGGATCGGCTGGTTCACTTTTTGGTCGATTTTTTTTTTTTTTTTTTTGTATTTGCATTTATATATTTTGTTGTCTAGTTTCCTCGCTAGACCTCCCTCAAGCTTAAAACACACCCGCCCAAGACCCTTCTTCATGATAAATGTGTACATTTTTCGATAGAAAAATGTCCTGGCTGATTTCTCTTAAATTACAGGCTCACTATCGCTCGCCAGGGATTTTTTTTTTTACATATAAATGACACAAAAAGTCTTAATATTGACAAAGAAATAGAACGGAAGGTCTTAAAATTGTCAAACTAATGGGCCAAACGTCATAAAATCTGAAACTAATGGGGCTAAAACATGAGGAAGAAGGAAGACCAGAAAACTGGCCCATCCCCCCTTAAAGTTGTAGGTGGAAGATGAAGAGAGGGAAGCAAGACAACGTTATACCTGAGGGAAGCCGCAACATGTAAGGCAAGAATAAGAATATTGTTTGATGAACATAGTTTGAGACATTCTGCTCTATAATATATATGATATATACAAATGAAAGTATGGCAATGATCTAGATTGAATATATTAGGTCCGTGAGTGCTGAATTTGGCTATATGGGCATGTGGTTTGCCTCCCTGATGCTGACCCTGCTCACCAGGTGGTCTCTACAGAGGACAACCTTAAGTGGAAGAAGCCTATAAAAGGCCTGTCACACTTTGACTTAAGTGCCAATGCACCACGACTTAACGAGTGCCGTGTATTGGGGCCGACGCACGGTGGATGGTGGAGATTATCGGGATGCATAGCACATGCAGCGCGCAGACGGCGACGTGTATGCGCTGCAACGGTGTTAGACACATAGTCGACGGATTAAAACGGCCTCATGCGGCGACATTTGTGGACCCCTCCCATCATGTGCATACCAGGGTGCAGACAAACGGCGCAGGTCGCAGTACGGCATCAACATACGCTCACAGTGTCACACTATCGCCGATTTTGTGTCGGATACTGTACCCGACTAGATAAAAAAAGGGCAGCGCCTCCGAGAGTCCCAGCCTCATTCACACTATCCCCATCGTACCGTCACGTCCTTCGCTATACCGTCATGTCCTTCGCTATACCGCCACGTCTATCGCTGCCTGCCGCCATGTCCTGCATCGCACCAACCACCAGCACACGTACCCTCAACTACCTAAGAATGATACTATTACTTGAACAGGACAACACCGAGACTGAGATAGTGCTGGCTATTGGCGCCTTTTGACACCATTGCCTCTAAGTGTGGCGGCCTGTGCCTCTCCGTGCATCCCCCATCGAGAAACTTGTGACGCCGTGTGACGCCCCGGTGCCGCAGCATTATTTTTGACGCCGTCTCACGCAGCCCCACAGCGACCTACATTACATCACAGTGTTACGGTGCATGACCGGCTGCGTAGTCACTTCGCCACTCTGCGACGCTGTCCTGCATTCGTTGTTGTTGTTGTTGTTGTTCCCTAAGCTGCCTGGCCGAACAGCCCCGAGTCCCTGAGGAAGACCATGGCCACGATCGGGCTTTCCCACAGAGCTCTCATTGAGTGTAGATTGTGTTGTTGGTGTAAGTTGTTGTGTGAAATGCAGTCTTCTATGATGTGTTTAATGGTATGGGGTGCTGTGTTACATCCCGGGCAGGCATCGACAAAGGAGTCATCCAGTCTCTTCTGATAGCTCAGGAGAGCTGGATGGTGTCCACATCTCAGCCTGGCCAGGTGGACTCTGTCCTCGCGAGGAAGGGAGGATTCGGAAGGATGGATTTCGGGAGGTCGTGCATGCAGCTGCGTGTTGTCTGTGAGTGAGTGGATGGATCGGTGAGAGATATGAGTATGGATGTGCTTCTGGAAGTTGGTTCGGGGTGGGCAGGGAGGGAGAGAGGACAATAATTGTTTGTGATACCGTGTGCTGGGTGTTGTTTTAATATTTCTTGGTGTCTGTGGGTGTGTTGCCATGTAGTTTATTGGGTGGTCTTGGTTCGTGGAGGCTGCTGCCAGGAATTGAGTGCGTCTCATGTCCAGATGGTCTTTGACTTTGAGGATTTTGGTTTCTTGATGTAGGTGATCTGTGGGTGCAGTAGCTGTGCAGCCTGAAATGATCTTCAGGGCTTTGTTTTGAATAGTCTGTAAGGTCTTATGATGTGTTTCAGCTAGGTTAGAAGCCCAGGCTGGGCTTATCCATCACTGATCTTATGTATTGTTTATATACTGTGGTAGTTTCTTTGTTGTGTCCGAATTTTGTGTGAGCAAGTGACCTGAGGGCGTTAAGTCTGGGTGTCAGTTTCTTTTTAATGTTTGTGGTGTGCTGTTTGAATGTCATATGAGTATCATATGTTACTCCTAGGATTTTGGGTGTGTGTCTATGTGTTAGGGGTGTGTTGTTTATGGTGAGTTGAGGGATGTATTCGTGTTCTCCTGTCCAGCTTGTGAGCAGGGTTGCGGTGGATTTGGCTGGGGCTAGATTAAGTCTGTTTGTAGTGCACCAGCCATGTAGTGTGTTGAGATAGGGTTAAAGGAGATCTGTTGCTCTTTTTGGGTCATGGTGTGTGCATGTGAGTGTTATGTCATCTGCATAGGAGGCTAAGTTTATTTGGGGTGTATTGGGTGTAGTTATATCGTGCATGTACAGATTGAAGAGTGTGGGCGATAGGACAGATCCTTGTGGGACTCCGTTTGGAAAGTTTCTGATTTTAGATGACTGACCGGCAAAAGATACGTGTGCACATCTGCCTGCTAGGAAGTTGGCCAGCCACCTCTTTGTGTTGTTGTGCATGTTTGTGTTGTAGATTTTGTTTGTTAGGTTGTGGCGGGGGACGGCATCGAAGGCTTTACTAATGTCGAGTGTGGCTAATAGTGATCTGTGTGGTGGTCTAGCTGAGTTGATGCCGTCAAAAGCTCTTTGTGTAAGGTCTGTGAGAAGAGTGTTTGTGAAGTGCAGTGGCCTAAAGCCATGTTGTGTTGGAGCTAGGGGTAGGTCAGGTGTAATTAGTTGTAATACTAGCCGTTCCATGACTTTGGAGGGGGAGCAAAGGAGTGTGATGGGGCGGTGCGAGGAGGGTAGCGTGCGGTCTTTGTTGGGTTTGGGGAATGTGATGATGATACCATGCTTCCAAATATCTGGTATTGTGTTGTGTGAATAGCTGTAGTTTGATATGTTAGTGAGTGCTTGTATGCCTTGTGGTCCCAGGTGTCTGAGGTGTATGTTGCTTATGTTGTCTAGGCCACAGGCGGGTGAGTGCTTGAGATTGTTGATGATATGCTTTGTCTGGTGATTGGTGAAGGGTGTATGGTCAGGGTCTGTGGGGAATTGTCTCTTCCGTCGGATGACACGTCGGTCGTCTTTGTGAGGTTTTAGGTGGCTAACATGTGAGAAGTGATTGATGAGAGTGTTTGCTTGTTGTTTACATGAAGAAGTAGAGTCTGTTGTTGTGATTGCAGCATGTGATTGTGTTGTGTTGCTGTTGGAAAGTGTGATGCTGTTTAGTGTTTTGTAGAGTTTTTTGGGGTTTGTTTTGTGATCAAGTGTTTGTAGGAAGTTATTCCAATTTAGTTTTTGTTGTTCTTGTATTTTGTTGTTAGTTTGGGTGTTGAGTGCTTGAATTTGTTGTGTGATGTCTTGTGTGTGGGGTGCTGGGGAGTGTTTCAGTATGTCGCGTTGTCTGATGAGGTTATGAATTTCTGGTGTGAAGTTGGGGTTGTGTCTTTTTCTGTTACCTCTTGGAATGTGTTTCTTGTCAGCGTTTTGGATAGTTTTATTGAGTATGTGTACAGCATTGTTGATGTTAGTGATGGGTGTACTGTTTAGAGTTGTGAAGTGTTGTTCTGTCTCATTTGTGAATGCTTCCCAGTTAGCTCTTTTATAATTGGTGTATGTGTGTTTGTGGCTAGCTGGGGTGAGTCTGGTTTTGGTGGTGATAATGATCGGGAGGTGGTCGGAACCTAAGGTTCTGACCACCTTCCTGCATTCGTTACATCCATCGCCATGACCTCACAATCACCGACCCAAGCTTATTCGAGTTGAATATGTCAAACTTTTTTCAACTCCCAAGCTGACCTGTTTCGACCCGTACCGCGCTCCTACGTGAGTTGCCGTCCGTTACCGATGATGGGCGTAGCATTATTTGCCGACCTCATTAAAACCACTAAATCATTTTGCGTCGGCACTTATATCGGTATAGTGTGACATCCTCTTAACCTGACAAGCGCGATATAGACGTAGGTGCTAGGGTAGTTATTTGTGCATTTCTAGCCCTGGATTCTGACAGAATTCGTTATATTTACAATATAAACCATTATTTGTTTTCGGTATGCTTTTATTTTACATATATGATGTATATATGAACCTTCAAGAGTGCTAAAATAAGTGGGAAAAGCATTTGGGTGGTGAAAAACGAAGATATTGGCCACCCGGTCATAATCTCAGGCGAGAGAGAGAGACAGGCAGCCTTCCCCTCTCGCTGTCTGGGAGTCAACTGAGAAGAGCGGGGCGGTGTGTGCCGGTGTCTGGGTGTTGCATAACGATCTTTTATGCAACCCACTTGTGCTACATTATCGCGGGAGAGAAAAATAACCGATAAATGATGATAATAAGAGGAAAAATAGGTGATAATTGAGGAGGGGAGGGAGGGGGGAATAAGGTGGGGAAGGAGGGGAGGGGGGTGGGTGAGATTTACATGGATGAGTACTGGAGGGGAATTATCTCACCTAGAGACAAATTCCTTTGTTTTGATAGGCCCTTTTTTTTTATGGAAGGCTTTTTTTATGGTCCTGCTTCCGTGAGGCCTATCGCGTTCCCTATAGGAAGCCTTCCGTGAGGCCTATCGCGCTTGCCGGGTTAAGGGAAGACCACGGAACTCATGACTGACATGGGCCAGGCACATGCCTGGAGTCTTGCCTTGAGAATTCCACCCGAGTGGAGTCAGAGGGTGAGTACGGCTACACGTTGTCACAGCGTATGTCCCCATTGATTGATTGCTTAATTGACTAGTAATTGAACTATAATGTAGTTTTCACTTGCATTCCCTAATTTAGAATGCGATATGCCTCAGTATTTACTGTACTTCTGGTCCTTGATCCTTTAGCGCTATCATAGGTAGTGCCAACGAACTTGACAATAACGTTGATCCCTGACCTCTCGGTAACTCAAAAGGGCCTAGAACAAACTGGCTGTAAATATCCATACCTATTTCCTGGTGGACTATTCCCAAATATTGGCAGGTGGTCTTAGGTATTGGGTGTTATATAAACTGCCTATCTGTTTCCCCCTGCTTGGGAATTGAACTCTACTTCTCACAACTATGAGCCGGGTCCATTAACCAGTTCGGTTCGGTTGCTGGTCGGGGAGATAGCCTCTTGCAACGGTCTCCCCTTTTCTGTTTTCTGTTGTCCACCACATTTGTTTTCTGGCATGGTTTATCATTTTATTATTTTCATCCATCTCTTCCCTGACATCAGTATCCCTAATGAAGTAACCTTGAAAAAACAGCCTTCAAAAAGTACTATCCTGTCATTATCTCATGAAAAATATCACGTCACGTTAATTATATTCTAGCCATCACCTGGTTTGGACACACGGAGCTTGATGCATGCTTCAGATCATAGGGAGGGAAATATAGATAGAGGGAGAGAGTTCCAAAGCTTGATTGTTGAGTAGATTAAAGACTGGGAAAATTTGTTCAATCTTGGGTTTGAGAACTGGACAGAATAGGGGTGGGAGAGAATTGAAAGGTGGTTGAAACCCACTCTCCATAAGGGAGGGGGGTATACACTGAAAGAGCTCGGAAGAACATTGATTATTGAAAAAGCGGTAGATGAGTGAGAGGGTGTAACATAACAGTGTGACGTTAACCACTCCGTTAGAACCGCATGGCTTGTCCTACAGTGACTCGCTAGGATCGCCAGGGCAGTGGATGGGGCTACAGTTTATGTATTAGCGTGTGCTTTATTTCATATGAAAGCTTGTGTCATGGGCAGTCCAGAAAGGCTTTTTGTTTTCACCCATGTCAAGGCTTTATATATTTAATTGTAAAGTATATGTTTTATCATTAACTAGTAATGATAGGATCTGGGAGAGAGAGAGGGAGTAGAACAGAGTGAGAGGGGGCGCGCAGTGTTTTTTGTCCCGCTCGATGACGTCACGGCTGGCTGCCTCGCGGGGGTTGGTGGAGAGAGACCCTTACCATGCTGTAAACTTTGCTAGTGGTTAGATGACTTGTAACCGCTGTTTTCCCACGCGGCTCGAGCTAGTGCGAGTATATATACAGTTCCTCACCACTCTCTCCATGAACACCAAAAACACCGGGACTGTGAAGTGGTACAATCATCAACGTGGTTTTGGCTACATAACTCGTGATGACAGTGAACAAGACATTTTTGTCCATTTTTCGGGAATTAAACACCAACATAACACTAAAAGATCCCTGGAAGACGGCGAAAAGGTGGAGTTCAGAAGTGGAAGAAAAGGCCAAGAAGCACACGAAGTCACAGGACCAACTGGCAGCAGGACACAGGGATCTACCATCAAAACACCCAAGAAACAAGACAGCAGAAATATAGAACATGACATTAATGCAAAAATGTATGCATGCGTTCAAGCTGCAGTGGCAATTGCTGGCTCAAATAAACATCAATTGAGTCGGATAATTCCACTGATACTTCACCACAATGACCTGCCAACAATCAAGATCCCTCTTGAAGCTCTGAAACCTCGCACTCAACATAGAAGAAAGAAAAAAACACCAAGGAAGGAGAACAAGCCAACTATTCAAGAAGAACAAGAAGAAGACGAGACAGAAGTGGACCTCCAGGATTATGCAGAAGATGAAAAGGAAGTAGAAGAAGATGAATACGAAGAAGAGGAGGAAGAAGAACACACTCCAACTCCTGTTCCATCTCCGAAAAACACCAGATCACGAACGAAGAATACAGAGAAAAAACAAGAATACCCAAGGGACCTACCAAACACTGATCACCTGGACTTCAAGAACCTCAAAAGCATCCTTACAAAAGAAGATGAAAAACGAATAACTCCAGACGTCTATGAGTGCATCAGAAGTATGGAAACAGAAACAACAGGCTACTTCTTCACGGCTTTTCGCAATGTAGCAAGAACAAAGAAACCCAACGATAACTGGAGATGGATGGAAATGAAGGAGAAATATGACATCAATAAATACTGCCAAATTAATAACCTCCCCCCTATTAGTCCATGAGCCAGGCCAGATATCGGTACCACCTGGGGTGACTAAACACGAATGGTACTAAAATGTTTATAGAGTGACTGTAAGTACATTAAGATATGATAGCCTTCTCGCACTGGTAGCTTAGTCTAATTTTTTTGATGCAATAGGGGCGCTACCCAAAATTAAAGATTTTTAGCGTGACGCTCGGCGTTTTCCTCATTTTCTTTAAAATCCATCACACAATCATCGCGAAACTTTGAACACCTATGTAGAATTATATTCTCTACCAGAGTTGTTCCTAGGTATTTTTCAAATTTCCTCATATTTCGGAATATACTCTATATTTTGGGTATTTTCCTCTAAATCTAGAATAAATCCTTAAATATGGGGAACATTGAAAAATATATTCTAACAGCTCTTGTAGCTTATTTGATTCTCTACAAGAATTATTCCGATGTGTATTTCAAGTTTCTCCATATTTAGGGGTTTATTTCATATTTGGGGATTTTTTGTTATATTTTGGGGATAATTTATTATTGGAAGGAGCAAACATATGTAGAGTGGTTTCCATGTAATGTGTTTGTTTGTTCATGGTTTAATGGTGATATTTTTTGCAGGTGTGTGTCGACTGTTTGACGGCAGGATGGAACCATCTGCGAGGAAGAGAGCACGGATCGACTGTATCATCCACTGCTCTGATGATGACAGCGATGCTCTGGTGTCACCACAGGATTTGGACTCCTGGAACACATTGCTCAGGGCTGCAGAAATCAGGCAGCATGATCCAGTCCTGGAAGCAGCCAAGGGCCTTGAAGAAGGAGGAATACCACACATACATTATCACCGTAAATGTCGTAGTCTCTTTACAATGAAGAAGTCACTGGATTCTATCCTTGCCAAGGGTGTCAAGATAGAATCAGCAAGCGTCGACCCCAGGAGGAGGGCATCAAGGGATGCCCCTAGTACTAGCAGGGTGTATGCCAAAGTATGTATCTTCTGCGAGAAGTCAAGCAAGTACATAAAAACAACAAAGACAAGGGAGCCACTCATACAGTGTGTTGAGCTACGAGCAGATGAGAAGATTCGCAGAGCAGCAATAAGGAAACTCAACCAGAGAATCCTTGGTTTAGTTAGCAGAGACCTTGTTGCTGCAGAGGGTCACTACCACAAGTCGTGCTACAAACTCTTCACAAAAGATGATTTCCCAGCGGCCGCCAGGTCGGGTGCAGGTGAAAATCAGGAAGAAAGCGAGGAAGCACGCTACGAAGAGGTTGAGACAGAAGCCCTCGAGGAACTCTGCTTGTATATAAGGACCAAATTATTCCCCAACCCAGAGGTACTGCCTATGACAAACCTCACATCTAGGCTTGAGAGATCCATGATGTCCCGTGGTATTATCCAACTGAAACCAGCGACAAAGAAACATGTTCGCCGAAAGATTGAAACCGAGTTTGGAGAATCACTACGCTTTGTCCCAGATGAGAAAGGAAAGCTTCTAATCTATCCACGCAGCCTCTCAATGGACGACCTTGCCCGGCAAGCACACAAAATGGCAAAAGACCTGCAAGAAGCAAGAGCAGCTAACTCTGAAGATGTCTTAACCAAAGCAGGAATGCAGCTGAGGAATGAGATCAATAAACAAGATGTGAGTCAGCCATGGCCTCCCGATACAGATCAGAATGTCATTCCTGCAGCAGTCACTCAATTCCTGCACACCCTGCTGACAGGAGAGTGTGAGTGTGAAACTCCCTCTGAAAGAGCTCAACGTCTTGCCACTTCCTTTGGCAGTGACTTGGTCTTTGCTGTTACCAGTGGCAAGACAAAACCACCCAAGCACGTACTGCTGACCAATGCTGTAAAGTCTTTGACAGGAAACACAGAACTGATCCGAACTCTGAATCGTCTTGGTCACTGTGTGTCTTACTCAATGTTTGAGGAGATCGATACAGCCCTTTGTATCCAGAAGCTGGAATGCTCAAAGGATGACATTCCACTGCCAGCAAACATCTACCCTGGTGTTCACAACCCTGGCCTGGGATAACATTGACCGACTTGAAGAGACCCTAAGTGGAGCAGGTACTTCTCATAGAGTCAATGGCATTGCTGTCCAGTCCAAGGTTGCAGGCTCTGTGCCAGAGAAAGTCCTGCCAGAGATTACCAAGTCCAAGATAAGAAGCATCACTCAGACATCATCAATGCTGCCAATATACAATGTTGGGCGGCGGGCAGGGCCACCTAGGATTGAGACTGCGTATGTCGACACTACCAAGAAAGTCCAGGATTCAAAGACAAAGAACCATATCTGGCTTCTTACTCGAATGTCAGACCATGAGGACCAGTCCATCAGCAGTTGGACTGGGTTCAACATCAAAATGCGCAGAGACATTGCAGTGGTTCAGGACACTGTAAGCTACCTGCCCACTATCAATGCTCCCGCAACAGAAATGTCCACCGTTAATGAAATCTTGGAACAAACGCATGCTATCATGCAGTCCTTACAGCTTAACAAGATTGTGTGCGTGTTTGATCAAGCACTCTATGCCAAAGCTGCCGAAGTTATCTGGAAACAAGAGAAGTTCAAGAACATTATCATCAGGATGGGCGTCTTCCACACAATCTGTAATCTCATCTCCACCATAGGAAAGAGGTTTCAAGATGCAGGTCTTAGAGATCTGTGTGTGGAATCAGGTATCATCGCAGAAGGATCAGTGTCAGGAGTGATGAACGGCAAGAGGTACAACAGAGCAGTGAGACTACACAAGCTCGTGTATGAAGCACTGATGAGGCTTGCATGGAAAGGCTTCCTTTCATGGCTAGAAGAAAACCATTCAAGGGACATACACCATCTAGATGAAACACTGAAGGACATCAACAGCTTTCACAGCAATGTGTCTCAGGGACTCTTTCAAGAGCTGATGGAGAGTGAATCATGCACACATATCATGAAGCTTTTCCAAGTTTATCTTGAGACCCTCAGAGATGAACACAACCTCTCAGCATTCTGGATGTCATACCTGGACATGGTTGAGATCATGCTGGACTTAATTCGAGCCTCCAGAGAAGGCAACTGGATGCTCCACCTAGGAGCAATCCGACAGATGATACCGTGGTGTTTTGCCTATGACAAAGTGAACTATGCCCGGTTCCTAACCTACTACTATGCCTTGATGTCTCGACTGCCCATTGAACACCCAGAGGTCCATGAACACTTCATGCAAGGTGGCTTTTCGGTCCAGATCGGTAGCAAGAATCCCTTTGGACGGATCCCTGTGGACCAGACAATCGAAGAGACGATCAACAAAGACACCCAGACACCAGGGGGCACAAAAGGCTTCAGCCTGAAAGGCGGAGCTGTCGCCAGGTACTACCTGACATCGGAGTATCGCAGCAGGTACTTAAGGCAGCTCAGGACTATGGTAGTAGGCCAAAAGTATACTGACTTCAGCCACCCAGACCTACAGATGCCCAGGATTAGAAGAGATGAGGCCGATGTCCAATCTTTAGTTCAACTGATGGAGACCAGCTGGTTGAACCCCTTCAACGCAGAGCAAGAAGATCTTGTCAGTTTGTCAACTGCGACTATGGCACCACCAGAAGTTGTCAAAGACCTTCTAGGGGCCTACAGAATAGGAGAGGATGCATATCAAGCCTTCAAGGAAGAGCGCCTGGAGATCGATACGCCAACTATACAGTTTCATGACACGATGACGAAGACGAAACTGAGAACGTTCACTAACATCAGAATGAAGCCACGCTCACAAGACCATGCCAAGGAGGTTATCTTAAAGGCTGACAGGAACCTATTTGGCCAGATGATCCTTGTTGCCGAGAACAGAAAGCTCAAAATGAGTGATGTCTTGGCTCATCCCCTGGGGCCTTTGCCTTGGGCACTTGCCAGCGGTGATGGGTCTCTCCGCAAGACCAACAAGGCTGCCCTCGCAAAGGAGTTAGAGAGGAATGTTTCTCCTGCAGAATTGATACCCGAGCCCTCTGCTACCATAATTGATGGGATGAGCCTGGTCCACAAACTGAAGGGAAACGACAAAACTTTTTCACAGCTTGCAGGTACAGCACTGAGTCACGCTGTTCATGAAGGTGCTAAGAGCAGGCGCATTGATGTTGTGTTTGATATCTACAAGGAGACATCCATCAAGGATGCAGAACGAGCCAAAAGAAGTGCAGGCACAGGAATTCATTTCAAGAACATTCAACCTGGGCACAACATCCAGCAGTGGAGAAAGTTACTCGGTAGTTCCTCCAACAAGGCAAGTCTTATCAAGTTCTTGGTAGAAGAATGGAAGGCACCACAGCACAGGGAGAAGCTCAAAGACAAGGAGCTGTATGTCACATGTGAGCAGCGCTGCTTCAAGATCACCAAAGAGCAGTGGGAAGAGGCTCCTGAGCTTAAGTCAACTCAAGAAGAAGCAGACACACGCCTTCTTCTCCATGCACTTCATGCAGCAGAATCTGGGAACAAGTCTGTCATCATCACTGCAGAAGATACAGACGTCATGGTGTTGTGTCTTGGCATGTGCCACAAGATCCCATCCCATCTGTTCCAGAAGTGCGGGACGAAGAACCGGACAAGATTCCTGGATATCACCACACTGAGCCGCACACTGGGAGGCAGCGTGTGTGATTCATTGATTGGTATGCATGCCTTTACAGGCTGTGATACCGTCAGTGCATTCGCTGGCCGAGGGAAGATGACGACACTCAAGCAGGTGAAGATGGACAAGACATACCAGCATGCTTTTCACGAACTTGGACGCTCATGGGAAGTGTCTCCTGAACTCTTTGAGAAGCTACAGGAAATCACCTGCCACATGTACCTACCATCTACCCACACAACTAAGGTAAACAAGCTTCGGTATGAGCTGTTCTGTGCAAGACGTGGAGAGGTAGAGTCAAGTCAACTCCCTCCTTGTGAGGACTGCCTCTTCATGCATGCACTGCGTGCAAACTACCAGGCTGCGATCTGGAGGAGAAGTCTTCAGAGCCAGCCATTTGTTGCGAACCCAACAGACTGCGGTTGGATGACAGATGAGGACGGTAAGCTTGCCGTCAACTGGATGCGAGGCTCACCAGCACCAGATGCTGTTATGCAGCTACTGTCTTGCAAGTGTGTGCGGTCATGCGAACTCCCTAAGTGTACTTGCCTCAACAATGGTCTAAAATGCACGGACATGTGCAGGTTACAGACATGTCAGAACAAGGCTATTGAAGAAGAGCCGGTGGCACAACAGTCAGATTCCGAGTCTGACGTAGATGATATTTAGGAGTAGTAATTTGCCATAATAGTATGTACAAGCCCATGGCATGCTTAGTGTGTATTTACAGGACTTGTATTAAATGTGACAATTACTATATGCATTTTGTTGACATTTAGGCATTCCTGTCCCCAAATTTGACATTTTAAAAAATTTCGGAATTTTCGGTAGGGTATGTCTATTCAAGAAGTGATAACGACCATTAAGCTACCAATGTGCAAGGGCTATCATATCAAAACATAAACTAGAGACATGTAGCAAGCTAAAAACACCTAAGAGAATTAGTCACCCCGGGTGGTACCGATATCCCAAAATTCGGGTCTTGGCTCATGGACTATATAGAATATAACACACAATGATAGCCAACACTATATCTCAACTGAAATGTTAAATAGACTCAAAATAAACTTTTAAATTCAGAATAGACTCAAATAATAACTCTTAACTTCATTAAAATAATGTAATATAGTAATACCTTTGGTGTATTTTTTTTTTTTTTTTTTTTTTTTTTTTTTTTTTTTTTATTAAGGGGGGGAGAGAGGCACCACAGAGTGGGTGGGGGGAAGAGGAAGTAGGAAAGATGAAATACAGTGGGAGAGAAAAGTTAGTGGGCAGACCACCTTGCTATTGTTAGGGATGTTTATTACTTTATTTGTATTTGTCTATTCTTGGTCTATAGTCATACATAGTTGAGCTAGTTGTTTATATCTTGTGAAATGTTTAGGAGTTAATGCAAAATCTATATCTGTTAAAGGGTATTTTTGCTTCAATATTTCAGATGGAAGTTGTTCGAGGTCTTCGACGAATTCAATCATGTTGAAGAAACGTACTGGTTGAATCTTCTGTGACTTGGGTGTTGTATCTCCTGCAGGTTTCACATTCCTCTTCTTCTTCTTCACAACTTGTGGGGTCCGAACAGGAGGGGGAGGAGTGGTCCTGAGAGTCTCTTCAGATGGTCTGGATGGTGTAGGCTTGGTGGAGGGGAGAGCTGGTGGTGGTGAGAGGGCTTCCTCCGTCTCCTTTGATGTTGTTGGAGTCTCGTCCTCTTCTAGGTTTTCCTCGAAGATGTTAATATATGGAGACATCTTCAGTTTTCCCTTGAGCTTGGTGTTGGAGTTGCTGGTTGCTGTTGTTGATTTGACGGTATATATTGTGTCAGGAGGAGATTTCTGTCTGCTTAATGGGCGGGACAGAGAGAGTTGAGGGCGTGGTGTGGGTCTTGGTACCTGTGTGCTGGCTCGTGGAGTCTTCTTGTTGGGCTCCAGACGAGGGATGATGATTGTGGGAAGATTATTAGCTGTCAGGAGTCTTGGTAGCAGCTCATTGAGGAGATTTGGGTCCCCATCAGCGAGTGTTACAGCGGTGGTGACAATGATTTGGATTTTTGCAGATGTTCTTTTGTCTGTCCTCTTGTCCCTGGCATGTCTGGAGTCTTTTAGAGTGACTCCCGATGGTACGGTGACGTTGGTAGCCTCTTCTCCTTTCTTCCCCGTTTTGGTGGTGAATGTTACTCTCTCGCCGTCATTGAGAGAAAAAATTGATTGGCGGGCGTTTGGGCTGTTTATGTTGATTCTGTGAACGAATATATCCCTTTGTGTGTTATTGAAGGTGATAAATCCGTAGCCCTGCTTGTTGTTAAACCACTTAACGGTCCCAGAATGGATGGTGGAAGTGTCTGAGTCCATTGTGGTGAGTGGTGAGGTCGGAATTGGTGTATTACAGTTGCCCTAACCTTAATAAAGCAAGGTGGTATGCCCACTAACTTTTAATCTACTACTTTCTTTCATAATTTCCTACTTTACCTTCCTGACCAAAACCTCTACTTTTCCTCCCCCTTCCCCCGCTAGGGAAAAAAAAAAAAAAAAAAAAAAAAAAAAAAATCTCTCTCAGATCTGGTTTCTAGAACACACCCATCTTTTTTCCCTTGCTATCTGTCCCCGCTCCGTACCTGAGAATCTTTTCCTCTGCCTATCTCTCTCATTTTCCATATCCTTCACCACCTTTTATTAATATTATACCCCCTCTGGTTAACTCTGCAAAATCAGCTTCATGCTGGCCAGTTGTATTGTGTGTTAAGGTCTGATATAGCCTATGTATGTTAGTTGTTAAGATAAGGGGATCACGAAGCATTGGTTGGCATTTATATTGTTTAGTACTGCTTCCTTTAGTTATTAGTGTTCTGCTGGATTAGATAATGCTAGACTAGGAGTCTGATATTATAGGTATTGTTTCCTATGAGTGCTGGCTTCAGTTAGAAGCGGCACGACATACCTGAGAACTGGAGTTGATTGAGTAAATTCTAGTCTGTGTGCCATTGAGAGTAGAGCATGCACGAATGAGGGTTTTTTGCCTATACCATTCTGCACTGTTCTAGTCTCGATTGTTTGTCTTTGAGGTACGCCAGGAGAACGCTTAATACTTCGGTATTAAGGTTTCTCAAGAGAGCTACCCTTCATTATAACGTAATATCTGACGCACAGACTTGAGATTTGCACTAGGCTATGCGGCATGCCATGCGCACCAGTATCTCGTATCATTGACTCTAGCTAGACTTTATCAGTCATCGTAGACATTAAGTATATTAAACCAATTACTCTTTTTATGCATACCCATTTATTATTACACAAGCATTTCGCAGCCTAGTTTGATGTATTGAGACACAAACGACTTAGGCTCTTTTTGTTGATAGGAATACTGCATTGTCGTGGCGATTATTATTATTGTTGTTGTGTTTAGGATATTCTTGGCTCCGACGGCATTATATATTCTGCCTTTTTGTGTGCATAGCCTGCACGAGCATTGTTCCGCTGCCTGCCTTTTTGGGTTCCATTTCCGATACGAGCATCTTTATAGCATCTAACATTTAAAGAAGATTCCTTGTTAGTGTTGAAGGACTTTAGTGCACTTTCTTTCATGCAGGAGTGCCTGACATTTATTGATTAAAGTAACGTAAGCTGTAACTTCTCTTACCACCTTACTTTGCATACCATAACCAAGCACCTTCGGTTATAGGTAGTAATAGGCTGTTTTCACATAACATTAAGCCTAGAGTACACGCACATTTATTGAGAGTTTGATAGCCTATTATTGCATATAGAACTCTGTAGAGTATTTGTGTTCTTTGTTCACTGGGAATATACATCAGAGGTTGGAGCTAGCGCTTTCCGTTGTAGCATTTATGCCATTACTAGTCCCATGAATAAGAGCCCTGATATATTTGAACCCAAGTCGTAACAAATGGCGACCTTACCTAGGATTTGGTGAACCTACATTTATTAGCAGGGAACATTTGTTGTTTTGGAGAATATTTTGCGGGGATCAGCAAGAATATTTTTTTTTTCGCAACATAGTATAGCCCTTGAATATTTCCGAGAATTGTTGTGTGTATATTGAGGTATAAGAGTTTGGGGTACTTCTTTTCTGAATATTGTGGTGAGAAATTTTTGTGAGCATCATGTCTTATACCGGGTCAGAGGAGAATGGAGACACAGTACGTAATGTCGAAACTGAGGAACAGCAGCATGATGAAAGGTTTAATCGGGTGAACTGTGAGGAGGATGCTAGGATATTTTTGCAATGGCCTGTTACTGCCGAGCGGTTGGAGGGTATGGATCGGTACGGTCTTCAATGCCTGGCCACAGCTATCGGTCATGCGGTTACTAGCAGCATGACCAAGGATAACTTGATAACGTGTGTACTGGGCAGGGTGACTGGTGAGCGAGATGGGTTGAGTGCTCAGAGCCCTTTGGCCATGCTTCCCCTACACTCGACTCCCAGCCATCCCAGTAGTTTGCCGACCCGGGTACGCTTCCGCAGTTGGGTGGTGACTGGCAGGGTTGGTTGCCCCTGGGGGGACCACCGGTAATTTCAAATATTGTAGCACCTTCACCTCCTCAAGGGTTAACTCCAGAATTATTGCTTCAGCTCGAATTAGCTAAGCTTCAGCAGCAACAAAGGGCATGTGAGCTTCAGCAGCAATTAGAATTAGCCAAGATAGATGAGAGAAAATCTATCAGTCAGCAGTCTCAGCACATAGAGCTAGCAAAAATCCAAGCGGATTTAGAGTCGACTAGGTACTGTGCCGACATGGACGTAGAGAAGTCGCGAGTAGAGGCAACGGGACAGCGACTTGGGGCTGGTAACCGTGTTCATGAGCAGTCTCTCTCGCACTTATTGAAACTGGTTCCGGTGTTTGATGAGAGTGGTGTAACAGAATTTTTCACACGCTTTGAGAAGAAGTGCCAGGAACACCAGTGGCCAGAGAATAAATGGGCAGCACTTGTATCCTCTAGATTAATAGGCAAGGGTCTTAAAGCCTACGATGCATTACCTTTGGAGTTATGTATTGTGTACGAGGATCTCAAGGAGGCTGTCCTGAGGGCTTACGAACTGCAACCAGAAACGTACCGTTTGAAGTTCCGGGGTGTAACTAAGGGAAGAGATAGCACCTTTTTGGAACACGCCCGGGACTTGTCCGATGCTATGGGGAACTGGCTCCGATCTGAGAAGGTCACAACATTTGATGGAGTTAAGCAGTTAATGATGTTGGAGCAGTTCTTTAAGAGCACGGGCGGTGATCTAACTTTGAACTTGAAGGAGAAAAACCCAAGAACTCTAGTCGAAGCAGCAGAAATGGCTGATCGACGGCTGTCATTGATTCGGGGTTGCGGGTCCTCACAGAAGTACGATGTAAGTGCTAAGGACCGTTATCCTCCCCCTCCCCGTAACAATGACACATTTAAACAGAAGAGCCATGAAACTAAAACTGAATCCAAACCTTACACCACACCGTATGTGAAAAGTCAGGGGCCTTTTACATCACAGTATAAGCCGAAACCGAAATTTATGTGTTTTAGTTGCCACCAGGAGGGTCATAAGGCAAATGAGTGCCCTAGTCGACCTCCTCCGGCAGCCGTATCTTTTGCTCACGGCATTCGGAGTTTGTTAGAGGCATTTCTTCCGAGGTAAATACACTGCAAGTGCAGAAGGATCCGGAAGGTTTATTCCCTGTCCGTGATGCCTTTAGTGACCACAGGGGACTCGGTTGTGTGGAGTGGGGGGGTAGTAGACATGAGGTGAGAATTTTGCATGACACTGGGGCATCGCAAACACTGTTGAGAAATTTCACTGGTAAACCTGTCAATACGGCGCGGGTGGTTGTGGTTCAGGGAGTTAATGCGACAAGGTCATACCCGCTTGTAAGAATGAAGGTGGAGGTTGATGGTGTGACTCGGGACCTGGATGTAGGAATTGTGGAGAAGTTACCTGTTGGGGGCGTCGACCTCCTTCTCGGCAACGACTTTGCAGGACCTACTTCTGAGGCTCCACCCTTGGTCGTTGCCGAGAAGCCGGCCGACGTGAGTAGGGAGGAGCAGGAGTGGGTTGGGAAGTGTCCGGGGCAGCCTATGGAGTGTGTTGTCACCGGAGATTCTGCATCCAGGGAGTCACATTCTGGTCAACAATCTTTAGATCAGCGGAGGAAGGGTACCGAGAAGGGGTTGAAAGTTGATGCGGTTGAGAGTTTAGTGTCAACGGACCTTCTCGGGGACTCAGTATTAGGACCAAATATCGAGTCTGAAGAAGACCCAGTAACTGTTGTGGAAAAGGCAGAGGGTGGGCTTAAAAAGACGAAAGAGTTGAAGGAGGACAGTGATGCACAGTCGGGAGATGTAGCAACAAGGTACCCTGACGCGTACCCTATGAGAAATGGGTCGGCGAAAACGGTGGTCCGAAGCTTGCTAGTGTATTTTTCCCGGTATGGTTACCCGCAGGGGATTCAGTCAGTCCGGGGACCCAACTTCACTTCTAGCCTCTTTGTACAAGCAATGCCGCAGCATGGGATTGTTGGGGTTGTGTAATCTGCATATCATCCGGAGAGCCAGGGTGTGTTAGAGCGATGGCACTCAGCCTTGAAATCTGTGCTTCGTTGTTGTTGCTTTGAGAGTGGGAGGGATTGGGATCTTGGCCTGCCATGTGTTTTGGTTGCTGTGTGGGAGGTACCTGGGGAGAGTTTGGGATTCAGCCCTAATGAGCTCGTCTTTGGACATCGTGTCAGAGGGCCTCTCCATATGGTTGAAGAAGTATGGGAGAGCGCAGAAAAACCTTGTTCTATGCTCAAGTGTGTCCTCAACAGTCGAGAACGGATGTTGCGCAGTCTGGAGTTGGCTGGCCGTAATTTGACTAGCTCTCAGGCCCTCAGGAAGGACAGGTACGACCTCAAGGTTGAACTCAGGGAGTTTCACGTGGGTCAGGAGGTGTTGATTCTACTGCCCCTTGTAGGTCACCCCTTATCCGCGAAGTACGCTGGTCCTTATAGGGTGGTGGAGGAGCTATCGGACCTGGTTTACTTGGTAGCCACTCCAGACAGGCGGAAGCACAATCAGTTATGTCATGATAATCCCGTGAAGGAGTATGGGAGGCACCCCCCTGAGCCTCTCACTGTTCCTGTGATGACGTTTAGCAGTCAAGGTGGAGAAGGAGAACGGGACAGTCAAGCTCAGGTGAAGGATAACTGGAAGGATAAGAAGTTCAAATGGGCGCCTGAGTGTGAGAAGGTGTTTAGAGAAGTAAAACACCTGTTGTGCACTCACCCGATCCTCAGGGCCCCTGACTTTAGTCTACCTTTCCAACTAGCAACGGAGGCTAGTGGTGTGGGGGCTGGTGCCGTCCTTGTGGAAAAGGACGATGATGGGCTGGAGCATCCTGTTAGTTTCTGCTCGGAGAAGTACAATTCGGCCCAGGGGACTCTGTTGTCAAGGAGGAGCTGCTGGCAGTTGTACTTGCTCTGAGGCATTTCGAGGTCTGTGTTCCAGCCTATGGTCCGGTCGTTGTAGTTTACCCAGATCATCACCCTCTCAAGTTCTTGGACCAGTTTCACAATCGGAATATGAGGCTGACCAGGTGGTCACTAAGGTTATTGGTATATAACCTGGACATACGCCATATTGCCGGTTGTGACTACGTGGTTGCAGATGGTCGTTCAAGGGTATATGATCCTGGGTAGATTGACACACGGGTAGCCTCCTGCTTTAGTTTAAATAGTATTTTGCGCTAGGTGCTTGTTGGCTCGCGGTTGTAGCCCAGCGTATTGGGTCATAAAGCAGGAGTTGAGCGTTTGGTATAGAAGAAAAAACTAGGCTTGCCCCTATAGTGCAGCCGAAATAAACAAATTATAAACATAAAAAATCAAATAAAAACTCTTTCTTTGATAGTTGATTTTTTTTAGTATGTTATAGCAGTAATTCTGAGTTGCACTCCTCTCAGAATGCTGGGCTAGAGAAGCTCGCTCTTGAGGAGCATAACTACATATAATTTAACCTATGGTGTTGGGGAGGGTTATAATTTTGAATTTTTTTTTTTGAAGAACTGTGCCAGATATTTTACTGCCGCTGGGTGATGGGAAGTGGAGATATAGCATGGGTTCTAACCATCAGATTTTTGTGAGCCTTGGGGCCTCTGAGAAAAATCTTGGGGGGGGGTGTGACGTTAACCACTCCGTTAGAACCGCATGGCTTGTCCTACAGTGACTCGCTAGTATCGCCAGGGCAGTGGATGGGGCTACAGTTTATGTATTAGAGTGTGCTTTATTTCATATGAAAGCTTGTGTCATGGGCAGTCCAGAAAGGCTTTTTGTTTTCACCCATGTCAAGGCTTTATATATTTAATTGTAAAGTATATGTTTTATATACTGCCCTCTGACCCCTGACTAGTGCGGACGTCCCCAGTGACCGCTAGTGAACCGGTTTACCCTTAGTGAGGTCCTAGTGAACTTTCTTAGTGATGGCTGTTGTTGATGAGTCTGCTGTCTCCTCCCATACTCTCCAGCTTTGTCTTGCTTTGCAAGAAAGACTGGAGAGTGTGGAGCAGGAGATTCAGTGTCTCAAAGATGAAAATTTGGCCTTGAGACTAGCTATGGCGGAAAAGAAGTGTGAGGCTACCGGAAGTGTTCCCAGGGATCGTGAAGCCCCTTGGAAAGTGGTGTCAACCAGTGCAACGGCCTGCAAGCTGAAAAGGCAGCCACTCAAGACTCCCAACAACTTCAGCACCTTGGCTGATGAGAGTGATGGCGAGGAAGTGGCGATCATCGAGGCAGTGAGAGGGGAGGGGGGGAAGTCTGCTGCTGTTGCTGCTACAACTCCTGCTACAGGCCGGCAACAGAAAACAGCTAAGTCTATTTTAATTGTAGGGGATTCAATGATTAAATACCTTGGTAGGGCTACTAACACACATGTTGGTAAAGTTGTCTGTCTGCCGGGTGCCGGAGTCGAGAAGGTGGCAGAAAAGCTAGATGGTGTCATGGAAGCGAGTGGAGAGGACCCCATCATCTTCCTCAACGCAGGGAGCAACGACATTTGGAAATGCAGGACTGAGGAGTTGCTCACCACGTACCAGGAAATGTTGGAGAGGATCAAGGAGAAGGGTGGAGTTCCTGTGGTACACAGTATCCTACCAAGAAGAGGGGTAAGGAAGGAATGGTCCTCCAGGGCTATTGGTGTAAATAGCCGGCTGGAGAAGTATTGCAAGGCAAATACTATTCCATTCCTGGATAACTGGACCCTCTTCTACGGTAAGGATGAACTGTATGCCCAGGATGGAGTACATCTCTCTCGACTAGGAGTTTCGACCTTAGCCAGCTCACTCGACAAGTTTGTTGCGGGGTTTTGTTAATAAACCATAGGTGTGTAAGTAAAATAGAATCCCAGCCACATCAAATTGATAGTAATAACGAACATTCTGATAGCGTAGATTTTCCGTCTAGGTCCAGTAGTTCAACAGGTAAAAATAAATTAGTTAAAAACAATAGAAAAATAGTTGCAAATACAAGTAATAGTTTGAGTGTTTATTATACAAATTGCAGGAGTTTATGTAACAAAATGAACGAACTTAGAGCACTGGTTAGCAAAGAAAATATAGACATAATAGCGCTAACTGAAACATGGATTAATACAGAAACCAGGCATTTTTTAGCAGAGTTTGATATACCGGGATATAGTTTGTTTAAATATGACCGAACAAGTAAGAGGGGTGGCGGTATAGCAGTGTTTGTCAGGAGTTCATTAAAAAGCTGTACTAAATCAGGTATTAGAGTAAATAATGAAAATGAAAGTGTTTGGGTAGAAGTTAACGAAGGTAGTGAGACTTTAGTTATTGGAGTTATGTATAGACCGCCAAATATGAGTAGAAATGACGCAACATCATTATGGGAGGAAATTAAAATAGCATCAAGGCTTAGCAACGTGTGCATTATGGGGGATTTTAATTTCCCTAATATAGATTGGCAGCAACAAATAGGCGACTCTGATTCAAAGGAGTTTATTGAGGTAGTACAAGATAGTTTTTTATCTCAATTCATAGATACGCCGACTAGAGGTGATAATATTCTCGATTTAGTTTTCAGTAACAATGAACATATGATAAATAGTGTAGAAATCGGGGACCACCTAGGAAATAGTGATCACAATTCTGTGTATTTTAATATACAATGGAAAGGTAATACCAGAGAGAATACAACATTAATACCTGACTTCAGAAAAGCCAATTAAGGTGGGTTAAGAGAAGCCCTGTTAGCGGACCCTATGGTCAAAAAATTAAGTCGATCCAGGTGTCCAAATGAGTGTATCCTTTCTCAGGCACCTGTCATCTTAAGTCAGGAGGAGACGTCAAACTTGGTAGATACATACGATAATTTTATCAAGTCAGTATTCAATGCGCAAAATAAATATATCCCCAAAAGAAAATTTAGATCAACACAGAACCAACCCAAATGGATGAATAATAGACTATTAGATCTTCTAGGACAAAAGAGAGGAATATATAGAAAAATTAGAAAAGGCGAAATTCACCTACTTGCTTACTATCAGAATCTATCAAGACAGGTAAAAAAGGATATTAGGAAAGAAAAAAGAAATTATGAAATTAAGGTTGCCAATGACTCAAAAAATAATCCTAAAGCTTTTTACCAACTATATAAATCCAAGGTTAGAGATGTAATTGGTCCCCTTAAAACTTCGATAGGAAAATTGACAGAAAGTGATTTAGAAATGTGCAGTACATTAAATAGTCAATTTCTTTCCGTTTTCACTAATGAAAATTTGGCACAGTTTCCAGAAGTCCGTAAGGTATACAGCGATAGTATAGAAAATAGGTTAAGTACGGTTACTATAAGTAGAAATGATGTGGTTAAGGAAATTGACAGACTGAAACCTCATAAATCGCCTGGTCCTGATGAGGTATATGCTAGAGTATTAAAAGAATGCAGAGATGAGTTAAGTTATCCATTAACATTTCTATTTAACAAGTCATTAGAAACAGGTATAGTTCCAGAAGCTTGGAAGCTTGCAAATGTAGTTCCGATCTTCAAAAAAGGTGATAAATCAATAGCATCCAATTATCGTCCCATTAGTCTCACTTCAATCATAGGAAAACTACTAGAGTCAATTATTGCTAGGAAAATGAGAAACCACTTAGAAACATTTAACTTAATCAATTCTTCTCAGCATGGATTCACTCAGGGACGGTCTTGCCTTACTAATTTGCTTAGTTTTTTCTCAGAGGTATATGAAGCAGTAGATAATGACAAGTCATATGATATTATATATTTAGATTTCAGTAAAGCTTTCGACAGAGTCCCTCATGAGAGATTGATGAGAAAGGTTGAGGCACATGGAATAGGTGGGGCGTTGTTAGGATGGATTAGGTCATGGCTAATTGGTAGGAAGCAGAGAGTCAGCATAAATGGTACCAAGTCAGAATGGGGAGCAGTCAAAAGTGGTGTCCCCCAGGGATCGGTATTAGGTCCCCTGTTGTTTCTTATATACATAAATGACCTAGATTTAGGTATAACTAGTAGGATAAGTAAATTCGCAGACGATACTAAAATAGGGAGATCAATTGATTCAGATAGCGATATAGAGTGCCTCCAAAGGGATCTAGATACCTTACATGAATGGTCAGTAAATTGGCAGATGAAGTTTAACATTGACAAATGCAAGGTATTAAAGATAGGGAAGATGCAAACAAATGTTAAATATAAACTAGCTAATTTAGAATTAGAAAATTCAGACTGCGAGAAAGATCTAGGTGTGTTTGTTAGCAATGATTTGAAGCCTAGAAAACAGTGTATAAGCGTTCGTAATAAGGCAAACAGGATTCTCGGGTTCATCTCTAGGAGTGTGAGTAACAGAACTGCTGATGTTATCTTAAAACTTTACTTGTCATTAGTGAGACCCCATATGGATTATGCTGTTCAATTTTGGTGTCCTTATTACAGAATGGACATAGATTCATTGGAGAGAGTACAGCGTAGAATGACAAAAATGATCCATAATATTAGAAATCTTTCGTATGAAGAAAGGTTGAAGAAATTAGGTTTACATTCGTTAGAGAGACGCAGAGTTAGAGGGGATATGATAGAGGTGTTCAAGTGGGTTAGTGGGATTAACAAAGGGGACATGGCAAATGTACTAAAGCTCAGTGATAGCGAAAGAACTCGTACCAATGGTTTCAAATTAGATAAATTTCGTTTCAGAAAAGATATAGGCAAGTATTGGTTTGGTAACAGAGTTGTAGACGGGTGGAATGGACTACCAAGTGCTATTGTGGGATCTAAAACTGTAGGGAGCTTTAAGATAAAATTGGATAAGCATATGGGCGAGAAGGGTTGGGTGTGAAGGGGGATCAGCCGGGTTGGGCCAATCAGCGCTCTGCAGACCTCCATAATCCTGCGTTAATCTCTAACCGTTTTGGTAAGATGATCCTCAGGGTATTAGAGTGTGAAGCCTATAATTGGGCTTTGTAATTGAATTGGGGTTGTGTGGGACAGGGATCTGCCTTGCTTAGGCCAATCGGCTTTCTGCAGACTCCCATTTTCTTATGTTCTTATGTTATCATTAACTAGTAATGATAGGATCTGGGAGAGAGAGGGAGTAGAACAGAGTGAGAGGGGGCGCGCAGTGTTTTTTGTCCCGCTCGATGACGTCACGGCTGGCTGCCTCGCGGGGGTTGGTGGAGAGAGGCCCTTACCATGCTGTAAGCTTTGCTAGTGGTTAGATGACTTGTAACCGCTGTTTTCCCACGCGGCTCGAGCTAGTGCGAGTATATATACAGTTCCTCGCCACTCTCTCCCTCAGATCTGGTTTCTAGAACACACCCATCTTTTTTCCCTTGCTATCTGTCCCCGCTCCGTACCTGAGAATCTTTTCCTCTGCCTATCTCTCTCATTTTCCATATCCTTCACCACCTTTTATTAATATTATACCCCCTCTGGTTAACTCTGCAAAATCAGCTTCATGCTGGCCAGTTGTATTGTGTGTTAAGGTCTGATATAGCCTATGTATGTTAGTTGTTAAGATAAGTGGATCACGAAGCATTGGTTGGCATTTATATTGTTTAGTACTGCTTCCTTTAGTTATTAGTGTTCTGCTGGATTAGATAATGCTAGACTAGGAGTCTGATATTATAGGTATTGTTTCCTATGAGTGCTGGCTTCAGTTAAAAGCGGCACGACATACATGAGAACTGGAGTTGATTGAGTAAATTCTAGTCTGTGTGCCATTGAGAGTAGAGCATGCACGAATGAGGGTTTTTTGCCTATAGCATTCTGCACTGTTCTAGTCTCGATTGTTTGTCTTTGAGGTACGCCAGGAGAACGCTTAATACTTCGGTATTAAGGTTTCTCAAGAGAGCTACCCTTCATTATAACGTAATATTTGACGCACAGACTTGAGATTTGCACTAGGCTATGCGGCATGCCATGCGCACCAGTATCTCGTATCATTGACTCTAGCTAGACTTTATCAGTCACCGTAGACATTAAGTATATTAAACCAATTACTCTTTTTATGCATACCCATTTATTATTACACAAGCATTTCGCAGCCTAGTTTGATGTATTGAGACACAAACGACTTAGGCTCTTTTTGTTGATAGGAATACTACATTGTCGTGGCGATTATTATTATTGTTGTTGTGTTTAGGATATTCTTGGCTCCGACGGCATTATATATTCTGCCTTTTTGTGTGCATAGCCTGCACGAGCATTGTTCCGCTGCCTGCCTTTTTGGGTTCCATTTCCGATACGAGCATCTTTATAGCATCTAACATTTAAAGAAGATTCCTTGTTAGTGTTGAAGGACTTTAGTGCACTTTCTTTCATGCAGGAGTGCCTGACATTTATTGATTAAAGTAACGTAAGCTGTAAATTCTCTTACCACCTTACTTTGCATACCATAACCAAGCACCTTCGGTTATAGGTAGTAATAGGCTGTTTTCACATAACATTAAGCCTAGAGTACACGCACATTTATTGAGAGTTTGATAGCCTATTATTGCATATAGAACTCTGTAGAGTATTTGTGTTCTTTGTTCACTGGGAATATACATCAGAGGTTGGAGCTAGCGCTTTCCGTTGTAGCATTTATGCCATTACTAGTCCCATGAATAAGAGCCCTGATATATTTGAACCCCAGTCGTAACAACAGCGAGTAGTGAGAGATTGTAGAGAATTAAGCCGGTATCACACGAGCACTTTTTCCCTCAACATTTATTCTCAACACTACTCTAGCAGCTAATGAGGTAGACTATTTATATAATTCTTATTCCCAAATTAATATACATTCAGTTTAGTTCCCAGTACCAGTGCAAAATATCCAAGAAATGTTGCCAGAAAAAGGTTGATCATCGAATGTTGGCTAAAACAGCTCTCGTGTGATACCGGCTTTAGTGAGAGGAAGTGAATTGCTGAGACGAAATGTTTTTGGCTGTATACCTTTTCGAGAAGAGCGGTATGGGGAGATCCTCACCACACATGCAAACAATACTCGATACATGGCCGACCCTATACAAAGCAAGAAGCTGTGGAGGTGAAGAATCCACAGAGACAGCTGAGCACACCTAACTTCTGGGAAGCTCGTTTAGCAAGAGTGTAATAGTTTATGATCTTTCTAAAGCTGGTATCACAAGAGCGCTTTTTCCCTCAACATTTACCCTCAACACTGGTCTTGCAGCTTATGAGGTCAACATATAAAATATTTCGGTCACCTAAATTCTTCTACCATCAGTCTAGAGGCGGGTGCCCAACCCCGAAAAGGGTTGAAATACGGGAGCTATCCCCCCGCCAAAGGCGGCTTTCTAGGGCCTTTCCTAGCTGATGCTGAGAGGATTGTGTTCTAGTCATGTGGTGATGGGCTGGTCTATCAGAGTGAGAGCTGAGCAATCTCTGCCATACCCATAGCTTACTCTGACTGTTCCTTTAACTTATATATTTTCTAGATCTCAAGTGACGGCGTCTCTTCCGTGGATTGACCTCCCAATATACCAAGATTGGAAGCCAAAGCGTCACATTTTCCCCTTGCCCCTCAACTTTCTCTTCATCATTGCTGAGGGACACAGGGCCCTGGGTGGGGCTTTGGTTTCCCGGGCGTTTCCGCACCCTCCTCAGCTCCCCGCCATGGAGTGGCTTCGGTCACCCAGGCTTTATTGTGGTCGGCAGGGAGGGTTCTGTGGGGGCGCTCGGTTATGGCCTTGAAATTGCTCGGGGCCTTGGGGTTGTTCGGCCAGGCAGCTTGGGGAACAACAACAACAACAACAACAACCATCAGTCTAGTTTCAGATACCAGTGTCAAATATTCCAGAAATGTTGCCGGAAAAATGTTGCTCATCGAATGTTAACTATAAAAGCTCTTGTGTGTACTGGCTTAAGATAGGACAGAAGTACAAGAACAAGAATACTGAGAGAAGATGAAGGGTTGATTTGTGTAGCAATTCTTTGATTTCCCATGGAATGACTTTTGCTTCCATCGGCGGGGACCTTTGGAGAGTGCTGAACGCATTACCGAGGTAATCCTCTCGGGCATGGAAGCATACATTACATATTATTTCTCTCAGTCTAATGCAAACAAATCTTGGTTTACTCACGCTTGTTCTACTGCTGTCCGCAACAAGGAGGAAGCATTCAAACAGTACCGACGCCTAAAGACTCAAGAATATAATTCTTCCTATGTTTCTGCCCGGAATCAAGCCAAATTTGTTCTTCGACTTGCCAAACACTTTCATAAATAATAAATGCACTTACTTATCCAACTCTAGCTCCTCCCAAGCTTTCTGGCATCTAGCTAAAAACCTCTCCAACAATTTTTCTTCTCGTCTTTCCCTCCCCTATTCCACTCTGATAGCACAACCATCACTTCTTCCTTTGACAAAGCTGAACTCTTCGCTCAACCTTTTGCTAGAAACTCCACCTTGGATGATTCAGGTGCTATTCCTCCCTCTCCACCCCTCTCTCTCCTACTTATACCTAATATCCTAATCTCTTCTAAAGATGTATCTTCTACCCTCTCTGGGCTTAATACTAAGAAGGTGTATGGTCCAGACGGTGTTCCTCCTGGTGTACTAAAAAACTGTGCTTCCGCGCTGACTCCCTGCCTAGGCAAACTCTTTCGTCTCTGTCTCTCCTCTAAAGTTTCCCTTCTTGCTTGAAGTTTGCTCTCATTCAACCTGTCCCAAAGAAGGGTGACCACTCTCAACCTTCCAACTATCGTCCAATTGCTCTTATTTCTTGTATCTCTAAAGTTTTGAAACTATTCTTGCTTCCAAATTTCTTGAGCATTTCTCTTCTCATAATCTACTCTCAGATCGCCAGTATGGCTTCCTTAAAGGTCGCTCTACCGGTGATCTTCTTTCATATCTTACTAACTCTTGGTCATCCTCCTTTCGGGACTTCGTGGAGACCTTTTCTCTTGCACTAGACATATCAAAGGCATTCGATAGAGTCAGGCACAAATCTTAAATTTCTAAACTACCCTCCTTCGGTTTCTATCTCTCCATCTGTGCCTTTGTCTCTAATTTCCTTTTCGGCTGTTCCATAGCTGCGGTTGTGGACGGCCATTGCTCACTTTCTCATCCTATCAACTCCGGTGTTCCTCAGAGGCTCTGTCCTATCTCCCATTCTCTTTCTAATTTTCATAAATGATCTTCTCAACTGTACCTCCAGGCCCATCCATTCATAAGCAGATGACTCTACCTTGCACTACTCATTTACTTTTCCTGAACGCCCCAGCCAGCAATCCCTCAAAAACCAACGTAATGAAGCCATGCAACACTTATATTCTGACCTAACTACTATTTCCAATTGGGGCAGAGAAAACCTTGTTGCCTTTAACCCCTACTGTACCATAGGGTACTACTATAAATGTACTCCCCAGTCCCAAGCAATGTGTCCAAACTTGCTTTAGAGGCAAGATATAACAACCTCCATTCTCAAAAGATGGAGGAATACTGCCTCTCCTAGCCTGTGGAAGCTTGCAGCCAACCTAAGAAGTGTTGCCAAGGTCTTAAATTAGTGCTCAAACATCGTGATACCAGGTACTGCCTGATACTGGCAGTTACAAGGACTGTATATTATACTGACGGCTTGCAGCTGTCGCTGGAATATGGGAGTGATTTTTCTACTGACGGCTCTCTGCTGTCGCTGGGATTGTACGGGTTAATGCTTCCAAACCCCAATTTCTCCATCTTACTACCCGTTCAGAACTCTCAGAGGACTATCCCTTACAATTCAACAATACAAACATCAATCCTTCATCTTTTCTCAATATTCTCAGTGTCTCTTTTTCTTCTGCTCCCACTTGGATGGACCATATTACCAGTCTTGCTAAGGCAGCCTCCCAGAAGCTGGGTGTGCTCAACCTCATCAAGGGGTTCTTTACCCCTGCACAGCTTCTTGCTCTGCACAGGGGCACAGTGCATCCTTGTATTGAATATTGTTCACATGTGTGGGGAGGATCCTCTCACACCGCACTCCTAGAAAAAGTAGAAAGGAAAGTCTTTCATATCATTAACCCTTATTTGGCGGGGGCGGACTTAAGTCCGTATCGAAAAACTAGGACTATGTGGCGGGGGCGGACTTTAGTCCGTGTTCAATTTTTGAGCAATAATGGCTCTGAGAGAGAGACGAGCGGGTGGAGGAGCGTGGGTCGACTCATGACCGCTCGGCACTGGTCCAGCGCGCCTACTGACATTTATTCAACACACCTCCACCCTTCCTCGCTCGCTATCTAGGGAATTATGTAACGAAATTACCGTATTTTACGGTTTTTGCACTCGTCGTGCACGATCTTTGCAAGAGAACGCGGGGTCGTAGGAAGATGGTTCTGGTGTTATTGGAAAGCTTATTAACGCCCTTTTAGGGATACATAATTGTATTACGCTCTGGCTCTTGTTTATGCATGAAAAAGGGCACTGAAACAAGGCCATTTAGGGTAAAAAAAAAACGCTGGGCGCGTAGTGGAAAAATACCCCACCACCCGCTCTTAGGGTGTTAACTAGCGCCCACTCACCAACTCTCTGCAATCTCTCTCTCTTCACCGCAATGTTGCATCTCTCTCGCTATTCTATCGATACTATAATAATCATTGTTCCTCAGAGCTTTGTCAGTGTATACCACCTCCTCTACGTAGGGTACATAGTACCCGTCTTGCAACACAATCCCACCCATATTCTGTTCAACTCTCCAACCCAAGAGTGAAACGTTATTCTCAGTCTTTCTTCTATTCAACAGCTGAGCTCTGGAACTCTCTCCCAGAATCAGTCTTTCCCTCTTCCTATGACTTAAATTGCTTCAAACTCTGTGTGTTCAGGCATTTTGGCTCGAACGTCGCTTGATTTTGGCCCTGTCACTCTTTCAACTCTGGGGGAGGCACTCGCTACAGGCAGTTCTGCCTTTTGTTTTGTCTCCCTCACTCACATAGAATAACAAAATTGTTGAATTACAAGCAATAGACCTGTGGAAGGGTTGAGAGTGGTCATCCTTCTGTGGGACAGGTTGAATGAGAGCAAACATCCAGCCAGAAGGAAAGACGTTAGAGGAAAGACAGAGACCAATGACGTAATGACCTTGACTTCCTCAATCACATTTGTTTTGAATGTATTAGTTGCTGAAAACTGCAGCGGGCGGTACATTGCGATTCATTCCTGTTCCAGTCAATTTGTGCCAGTCGTTAGGTATTGTATAGCATTGTTTTGTTTTTTTAATTTACATGTTAAAAGTTGGATACACCATTATAGTTTGCAGTCTATACTTCATACCAGGGAAGGCAATACAAAGGGTACAGGGACAACTGAAATATTCTCTTTTACATGGAGCTAAACAATTGAGCCAACAAACAATAAAGAAAACAAATACATGCCTGAACATTAAATATTTTGTTTTCCTCTGCAACCTCTCTCTCTCTCTCTCTCTCTCTCTCTCTCTCTCTCTCTCTCTCTCTCTCTCTCTCTCTCTCTCTCTCTCTCTCTCTCTCTCTCATTACTTATTTTCTTCAAGCAAGTGTTTAAGGGGGCCCACCTCGCTTTTTTTCTCTTGCTCTCCCTCTCTCTTTGGCTTGTATTCATTCGGCCCCATTCAGCCTACTGTTTTAAGACGTTTACCCCCATCCAGGTGTCAATATTTTCCTGACGAGCGGTAGTGAGCCAGCATATACTGTATATATTTTTGTTTTGACAGCAAGCTAAATTTGAACATTTTTCGATAGAAAAATGGGTCCTGCAAAGCCGGAATTCCCCATACATTGCTGGCTCGCTATCGCTCGCCAGGAAGAAATTGACACCTGGATGGGGATAAGCGTCTTAAAACAGTTGGCTAAATGGGGCCGAATGGATACAAGCCAGAGAAAGAGACAAAAAGAGAGAAAGAGGAAAAAAGCAGGTGAACCCCCTTAAGTATAAGTTCTGTTTCAGATTAATGATTAAAATTAAATGTAGCGAAATATATGGCAAAAGCAGGCCAGGTTTTCACAATGTTTGGTGATTATTACTGCTCAAAGAAATAATAATGGTATTATCCTTTACATTAATAGTTCTAATCTGTTGAATACATAGTAGGATGGAAAGGTAAAATGGCTTAGTAATCCTTTGTTATTATCCTTTACATTAATAGTTCCTAATCTGTTGAGTAAATAGTAGGATGGAAAGGTAAAATGGCTTAGTAATCCTTTGTTATTATCCTTTACATTAATTGTTTCTAATCTGTTGAATAAATAATAGGATGGAAAGGTAAAATGGCTTAGCAATCCTTTGTTATCATGCTTTACATTAATAGTTCCTAATCTGTTGAATAAATAGTAGGATGGAAAGGTAAAATGGCTTAGTAATCCCTTGCCCTTGGTTCTGTGTCTAACATTCGAATCCTGGGAGAATCACATGCGTTCATTAACCCCTTCTGTACCGGCGACGGCTTTTTGTATTTGTTTTCAGCTACATTTAGACGATTTTATGAAGCTTAGGAAATATATATGGTAGCTAAAAGGATTAATTGAGATAGTCTGCAGCCTTTTAATGGGTAGACGTTCTTCCTAAACTTAAAAATATCGTCTAATAGTTGTCAGAATGCAATGGAAAGTACATCACCGGTATAGAAGGGGTTAATTTAATTTGGTGGTTATTGGTGTTAACCCCTGTAGGAGTTTATGTAACAAAATGAACGAACTTAGAGCACTCGTTAGCACAGAAAATATAGACATAATAGCGCTAACTGAAACGTGGATTAATACAGAATCTAGGCATTTTTTAGCAGAATTTGATATTCCAGGATATAGTTTGTTTAAATATGACCGAACAAGTAGGAGGGGCGGGGGTATAGCAGTGTTTGTCAGTAGTACATTAAAAAGCTGTATTAAATCAGGTATTAGACTAAATAATGATAATGAAAGTGTTTGGGTAGAGGTTAACGAAGGTAGTGAGACCATAGTTATTGGAGTTATATATAGACCGCCTAATATGAGTAGAAATGGCGGAAAATCGTTATGGGAGGAAATTAAAATAGCATCAAGGTTTAGCAATGTGTGCATTATGGGGGATTTTAATTTTCCGAACATTGATTGGCAGCACCAAATAGGCGACTCCGATTCAGTAGAGTTTATAGAGGTAGTACAAGATAGTTTTTTATTTCAATTCATAGATACGCCGACTAGAGGTATTAATATTCTTGATTTAGTTTTCAGTAACAATGAACATATGATAAATAATGTAGAGATTGGTGACCACCTAGGAAATAGCGATCATAAATCTATTTATTTTAATATACAATGGACAGGGAATGCTAAAGAGAATACGACACTTATCCCAGATTTCAGAAAAGCCGATTATGGTGGGCTAAGAAGAGACTTAAGGGTGGACCCTATTGTTAAGCGATTAAGTCAGGATATGCCAGAGTTAAACTTGCCACCTACATATAACCAGTTTATTGCTTCACTCCACAATGCTCAAAATAAATATATCCCTAAAAGAAGATTTAGATCGACGCAGAACCAACCAAAATGGATGACTAATAAGCTAATAGATCTTATAGGAAAAAAGAAAGGAATATATCGAAAAATAAAGAAAGGTGAAAATCATTTACATATATACTATCAGACTCTATCAAGACAGGTCAAAAAGGAAATCAGGAAAGCAAAAAGAAATTATGAAATAAGGATAGCCAGCGACTCAAAAAATAACCCTAAAGCTTTTTACCAACTATATAAATCTAAAGTTAGAGATGTAATAGGCCCCCTAAAAACTTCAATAGGAGAAATAACAGAAAATGATTTAGAAATGTGCAGTACATTAAATAGTCAGTTTCTTTCCGTTTTCACTAATGAAAATTTGGCACAGATTCCAGAAGTCAATATGGTATATAGTGATAGTATAGAAAATATGTTAAGTACAGTTAGTATAAGTAGAAATGATGTGCTTAAGGAAATTGACAGACTGAAACCTCAAAAATCGCCTGGTCCTGACGAGGTATATGCTAGAGTATTAAAAGAATGCAGAGATGAGTTAAGTAGTCCATTAGCATTTATATTTAACAAGTCATTAGAAACAGGTTTAGTTCCAGAAGCTTGGAAGCTTGCAAATGTAGTTCCGATCTTCAAAAAAGGTGATAAATCGATAGCATCCAATTACCGTCCCATTAGTCTCACATCAATCATAGGAAAGTTGCTAGAGTCTATTATTGCTAGGAAAATTAGAAGCCACTTAGACAAATTTAACTTAATAAATTCTTCTCAGCATGGATTCACTCAGGGACGTTCGTGCCTTACTAATTTGCTTAGCTTTTTCTCAGAGGTATATGAAGCAGTAGATAGTGACAAGTCATATGATATTATATATTTAGATTTCAGTAAAGCTTTCGACAGAGTCCCTCATGAGAGATTGATGAGAAAGGTTGAGGCACATGGAATAGGAGGGTCGTTGTTGGGATGGATTAGGTCATGGCTAATTGGTAGGAAACAGAGAGTCAGCATAAATGGTACCAAGTCAGAGTGGGGAGCAGTCAAAAGTGGTGTCCCCCAGGGATCGGTATTAGGTCCCCTGTTGTTTCTTATATACATAAATGACCTAGATTTAGGTATAACTAGTAGGATAAGTAAATTCGCAGACGATACTAAAATGGGGAGATCAATTGATTCAGATAGCGATATAGAGTGCCTCCAAAGGGATCTAGATACCTTACATGAATGGTCAGTAAATTGGCAGATGAAGTTTAACATTGACAAATGCAAGGTATTAAAGATAGGGAAGATGCAAACAAATGTTAAATATAAACTAGCTAATTTAGAATTAGAAAATTCAGACTGCGAGAAAGATCTAGGTGTGTTTGTTAGCAATGATTTGAAGCCTAGAAAACAGTGTATAAGCGTTCGTAATAAGGCAAACAGGATTCTCGGGTTCATCTCTAGGAGTGTGAGTAACAGAACTGCTGATGTTATCTTAAAACTTTACTTGTCATTAGTGAGACCCCATATGGATTATGCTGTCCAATTTTGGTGTCCTTATTACAGAATGGACATAGATTCATTGGAGAGAATTCAGCGTAGAATGACAAAAATGATCCATAATATTAGAAATTTTCCGTATGAAGAAAGGTTGAAGAAATTAGGTTTACATTCGTTAGAGAGACGCAGAGTTAGAGGGGATATGATAGAGGTGTTCAAGTGGGTTAGTGGGATTAACAAAGGGGACATGACAAATGTACTAAAGCTCAGTGATAGCGAAAGAACTCGTACCAATGGTTTCAAATTAGATAAATTTCGTTTCAGAAAAGATATAGGCAAATATTGGTTTGGTAACAGAGTTGTAGATGGGTGGAATAGGCTACCAAGTGATATAGTGGGATCAAGAACGATAGGGAGCTTTAAGAAAAAATTGGATAAGCATATGGACGAGAAGGGTTGGGTGTGAAGGGGGATCAGCCGGGTTGGGCCAATCAGCGCTCTGCAGACCCCCGTAATCCTGCGTTAATCTCGAACCGGTTTGGTAAGATGATCCTCAGGGTATTAGAGTGTTGAGCCCATAATTGGGCTTTGTAATTGGGGTTGTGTGGGACAGGGATCTGCCTTGCTTAGGCCAATCGGCTTTCTGCAGACTCCCATTTTCTTATGTTCTTATGTTAACCCCTTCTCTACCGGCCCGTCCTTTTCACTATATTCTGGCTACTATTAGATGATTTTATTCAGTTTAAAAAGGGCCGCCAGCAATTAACAGGCTTCGAACCATCTCGCTTAACCATTTTCACTACCACAGATCTTTCTTAAACTTCACAAAATCGTCTAAATATAGCTAGAACAAAATTAATAAGACGTTGCCGGTACAGAAGGGGTTAAGAACGACGTTAAAAATAGTTTCTGTAAGCAAGATCCTGCAGCAGAAATGTTTAGCTTCAACTATTTAGCATATTGGGGGTTAATCGTATTCCAGCGTTGAGTATGTGTGTGTATGTGAGTGTGTGTGTGTAATAATAAAATAATAATAATAATCGGTTTATTTCAAGCCGGCAGCCAATGGGGCTGAAAATACACAAACTTAACCTAGATCTTATCCTAAGGGATCAATAGACTGATCCTGGCTGCTAACGAGAGCGCCTACATACTCCCGAAGGAGTAGGACGTGGGCAGGAGACTTTGTGGGCCCCCGAGGCGGTCCGTCCAGACCTTGCCTTCACGGCCAGGGAAAGTTTTTGAGAGAACTTCCCCTGCCGGCGCGTGGGATTGAACCCCCGACACCAGAGCTAGCGCTCCCAATACAGAGTACTAAGCGCGCTCGGCCACCGTGTGTGTGTGTGTGTGTGTGTGTGTGTGTGGGTGTGTGTGTGTGTGTGTGTTGTGTGTGTGTATGTGTAAGTTATCGCTTGCCTGTAAAGTGTGAGCAGAGTAATAAGAGAAAGTGCCGGCGGTGAAAGAAAAAGTGGTATCTAATTTCAGACACAATTAGTGGTGAGTGAGGAAGGAATTATGTGGAAGAGGAGGAGAGCAACAAATCAAACTCCAAAATAAAAAAACGATGAAAGATTAGCATACAAATGAAGTAATAGAATGAAAGTGTTAGAGGGTGTAGTTAAGGGGAGATGGGCCGTTTTTCTTGTCCCCTTTCTTCCTCATGCTTATCCCCATTACTTTTGAGATTTTAAGACGTTTGGCCGTATTATTTTGCTGATTTTAAGACATTTCGCCCCATTTCTTTGTCAATTTTAAGACCTGTCGTGCCCCTTAGAAGTCGATTTTCTTCCTGGCGAATGATAGCGAGCCTGTAATTATGGAGGAACCGGCCTTCGGCCGTGATATTTTTCTAATGAAATATTTACAAATTATTCTCGAAGGGGGATCTAATATATATATATATATATATATATTTTTTTTTAAGTTTGATGGAGGTCTAGGGAGGAAACTACACAATACATGAATATATAAATAAATAAACCCCCCAAAATAACCCCTGTCAACTTAACGAGAACGGAGAAGAAAGGTAGTTTTCGAAATGTCTGTGTATAGGCAGTGCAAACAGGAGTAAATGTCTGTGTATAGGCAGTGCAAACAGGAGTAAATGTCTGTGTATAGGCAGTGCAAACAGGAGTAAATGTCTGTGTATAGGCAGTGCAAACAGGAGTAAATGTCTGTGTATAGGCAGTGCAAACAGGAGTAAATGTCTGTGTAGGCAGTGCAAACAGGAGTAAATGTCTGTGTATAGGCAGTGCAAACAGGAGTAAATGTCTGTGTATAGGCAGTGCAAACAGGAGTAAATGTCTGTGTATAGGCAGTGCAAACAGGAGTAAATGTCTGTGTATAGGCAGTGCAAACAGGAGTAAACAGATCAATTTGTGCGCGAAACAAAAAGTCTATAAGGATTTGCTTAAAGCAGAGACGTATTCATATGGTGGGTAGGGATATCAAGTGTGTGTGTGTGTGTGTGTGTGTGTGTGTGTGTGTGTGTGTGTGTGTGTGTGTGTGTGTGGCTGGATGATAAACACATCAGCAATTGCTTTAATGGAATAGTGGATGTGTTATTGGTTTATTTATTCAGATATTCATATAATTTTTAGTTTCCTCGCTAGACCCTCATCAAGCTTAAATAATCACCTCCTAGACTCCCCTTCAAAATAAATTTGTAAATTTTTCGGAAGAAAAATGTCCCCGGTTCCTCTGAAAATTACAGGCTCGCTATCGCTCGCCAGGAAAAAATCGACACCAAAATAGGATGAAAGGTTTTAAAATTGACAACGAAATGGGGCGAAAGGTGTTAAAATCGTCAAACTAATGAGCCAAACAACTTAAAATCTCAAAACTAATTTGGCTAAACACGAGAGAAAAAGGGGTCCAGAAAACCGGACCAATTCCCATTAAGGACGGTCAGACGGATCCATCTTTAAACGTTATTGTCATTTCATTCGTATGTATGTATGTATGTATGTATATACTCAGGCACATATCCCATTGCTGGAGGTGGCCAACACAAGACAGAGCCCAAACAGGAACATGTAAAGTTCCTATTCTCAGGGTCTGGGACCACTTTCGCGTTCCCTCGCCCGTTTCTCTGTCTCGTCAAGTAGGAGCTTTATACAAGGGGAGGAGGATTCCTAGCCCCCTGCACCAAAATTATAGGTAAATACTTTCTTATTGACACATAATTTAGGTTCCTATGTTGTTCATTATCTTCCTACTTGCGTTCTACTTTTAGATACTATAAAGCACAAACAATTTGGGAACACACCGTAAGGTTTGCAACAGTTAAGAAAGAGAATGTCTTATTTCCGTATTATCTTATGGTGCTACTGAACTTTTGGGGGCTGGGCATCCATATCTGTTACTTAGGACTTCAAAAATAGGCTTCCTCGAGTCTAAGGGGACAGTTGACCCTGGATTAAAACAAATACCAAAGACAAGGGTCTTGTGTAAGCAGTAGCTATAAACAAAGACAAGGGTCTTGTGTAAGCAGTAGCTATAAACAAAGACAAGGGTCTTGTGTAGGCAGTAGCTATAAACAAAGACAAGGGTCTTGTGTAAGCAGTAGCTATAAACATATGATATTGTGACAAGTAAATATATCCCAATGTCAAATTGCTAAATATTATATAAATTAGATAATACGGCAACTTACTATAAGACAGAAGTTAAAATGATCCAAGGATCTATTGTGTAAGTTAGAGCCGTGAAGCAGATGGTGGTATCGAACATGGCCGGAGGGGGTCCTGCAAAGGGTGAGGGAATTAGTGGGTTTATGGGGAAGGGATTTAATCATGAGAATATACGAGAATGTTCATATACTTGATCCATTTTTAAATCGAACGAGGACATTGCAATAATGTTAATATCTGCTCACATTATGTATCACGGTTATCAATTATACATGTGATTCTATATATCTATCTATCTAACTATTGCCGGACGTCGTGATCCCTGAAGGAGTGGCCACGAACAAAACGCCCCATGCACCTCTGTCCCTAGTCAGTCGACGCCCGTCCTCCCATCCAGCACCGCCTTCACTCACATACTTCTTCACTCCATCCTTCCACCTCTCATTCAGTTTACATCTCCCTCTCTGTCCTTCCACCTCACTCTCGTACATTCTCTTAGTCATTCTCTCGCTTCCCATATCTTCCACATGGCCGAACCATCTCAAGGTGTTCCTTTGGCTGTCTGTCTTGATAACGTAATGCTTAGTGTGCGGAATTTCGGTGTGAGTATCCTAGGTTCGAGTCCTTGGAGTATCACGTGTATTCATTACTTTCATTGATTTAATTAGTTAGGTTAATTTGTAAATTAATTGGTGGGTTGGTGAAAACAAATATGAATTTATGTTATTATATTTTGTCTTGTATGTCTGTCTTTCACTCAAGGTAGACGGTAGAACTAGAAAGATTTACCATTCGATAATGATGGATGTAAGATACTTCAGAGAGAGAGAGAGAGATATGTTTTCATAGATTTACATAGATACACTGACCACACAGACCTTGCGATACCAGCGAGGTGGTCAGGACTTCATTCTAGTAGAGATAGCTAACCCGAGAGTAAGGGACAGTTGAAGTAAAGGATAGCAAATAAGATAGCAAAGAAGGAGAGAGAGAGAGAGAGAGAGAGAGAGAGAGAGAGAGAGAGAGAGAGAGAGAGAGAGAGAGAGAGAGAGAGAGAGAGAGAGAGAGAGAGAGAGAGAGAGAGAGAGAGAGAGATGAAAGAACTTGTACAGCTCCATTTCCCTTCCCCTTGCTAATATACATCACACAAAATTGTACCAGTAGCCTATGTTTCGCCTCTATCATAAGGGGGAGATAGTCGCTTTTTTTGGACCCCTTCTCCCTCAGCCTTATCCCCATTAGTATATAGATTTTAAGACGTTCAGCCCATTAGTTTGGCGATTTTAACACATTTTGCCCCATTTCTTGTCATTTAAAGACGTGTCATGCCATTTAGGTGTCGACTTTGTCCTGGCGATCGATAGCAAGCCTGTAATTTTAAGAGGAACCGGCCTTCGGCCGGGCCATTTTTCTACCGACAAAATTACAAATTTATCTTGAAAGCGGGTCTAGGGGGTGTTTGTCTAAGCTTGATGGAGGTCTAGCGAGGAAACTAAGTAATAAATGAATACATTAATTAATAGAACAAAAGAGCAGCCACTAACCCCATAATATATCACATTATTCAAATGAATGCACTTTACGTAATATCCCGCTTTAGATGAAACTACTCGCAATTAATATATCATTACATTACAGCCCCAGGTAGCAATAGAATATATCATTACATTACAGCCCTATGTAGCAATAGAATATATCATTACATTACATTACAGCCCCATGTAGCAATAGAATATATCATTACATTACAGCCCTATGTAGCAATATAATATATCATTACATTACAGCCCTATGTAGCAATAGAATATATCATTACATTACAGCCCTATGTAGCAATAGAATATATCATTACATTACAGCCCTATGTAGCAATAGAATATATCATTACATTACAGCCCTATGTAGCAATAGAATATATCATTACATTACAGCCCTATGTAGCAATATAATATATCATTACATTACAGCCCTCTGTAGCAATAGAATATATCATTACATTACAGCCCCATGTAGCAATAGAATATATCATTACATTACAGCCCTATGTAGCAATAGAATATATCATTACATTACAGCCCTATGTAGCAATAGAATATATCATTACATTACAGCCCTATGTAGCAATAGAATATATCATTACATTACAGCCCCAGGTACCAATAGAATATATCATTACATTACAGCCCTATGTAGCAATATAATTCACTTACGTTTTTAGTGTCCATATTGTGTGTGTTATTATTATATTTTTTCCACCAACCAATTTCACTTCTAAACTCAATTAATGAAATCAACAAATACATGTGGCACTCCAAGGAATCGAACCTAGGATACTCACATCGAAATTCCGCGCATTTATGCATTACGCTATCAAGTATTATGACAAAAATACTCGCACCCATATACCATTTAAACCTGAATTTGATTGTCTTGGTAATTGTATTCCAAGTGGCTTTTTTGTGAATAGGAGATGACTTTCTCAAGCTGTATTAAAACCCTTTGGCTGGCTATATCACTGATACGAAAATAACATTTATTATATTATTATATTATTATTTTATCAATTTTGCGTAAGCAGAGTGGTATCGCCCCCCGTATAGTGGTACATGCCGGCCGAAATGTCTGTCTGGCTGTCTGTCTGTCAGACAGACAAAGTTACGAAGTCACTATAGTTCGCCAGGAAAAAAACACCTAAATAGCACGAAAGGTCTAAATATTGACAAAGAAATGGGGCGAAAGGTCTTAAAATCAACATACTAATGGGCCAAACGTCTTAAAATTAAAAAAACAACGGGGCTTAACACGAGGGAGAAGGGGGACCAGAAAATCTACCCATCTCCCTTTAAATAGTGTTCGCACATTCGTAATATATATAGTGAAGTGTGGATTCTTGATACTATGAATGGGGTTGTAAGTGAACACCAAGTAGTATAGTTGATTACATGTACGGTGACGTTAATAAGTCAGGTCCCAGCTGTCATTACGTTTGGCTTGCTCTGTGCTGTATTAATGTCTGTCAGATGTTGAATAGGGTGGGTAAGTGTGGGAACATGTATGCATATTGCACTCGATATGAAGAAATGAAGCTTAGATATTGCTGATACCAATTATTGATCAAAACATACTTGGTGCCGAGTCATGACTTATTAGTGCGACTGTACCGTACTTAACCCTTTGAGGATCATGACGCATTTAACAGTTTATTCGGGCTATCATTAGACGATTTTATACAGCTTAGGAAGGATCTGCGGGAGTAAAAAGGGTAAAAACTGGCCTAATCAACCCTCTGACTTCCATACACCCTTCCTAATCTGCATAAAATCGTCTGATGAAAGCCAGCATAAACTATTAAAGTGCGTCATGATCCTGAAGGGGTTAATAATGGATATATAAACCCTGTTTCTTTTCAACTGACGGTAAATTTCAAAGTTCCCATCAAAATGTATCAGTTATTTTGTACATGTTGTAGTGCACTTTGGTGTTAATTATAAATGATTAGGCCGTAATGTGATGCAGAGACATAGTAGTTTCATATTTTGCCATTAAGTATCGATAAATTAGCGGCTATGGGATTCAATTAACCGTCAGATTAAATTAAACAGAGTATAGTTGTAGATTTGTGTTCTCCAGCTGTGTGTCATGGTATTTTTCAAGTAAGTGAGCTTTGTAATATACTGCCATTCGTATAAATAATGACTGGAAATAAAACTGCGAATAGCCCCTACGTGGTGTACTTTCCAATATGAAAAGAACATCTGTAATATTTGTTTCTGTCCTGCACTACATTTCAACAAATAAAAACCACCCCAGCTGAATTAGAATATTAATCATTTCTGGTACCCGGACCAGTGGTGTAGAATATTTATTTCTAAATTATAAATGATTTCGATATTCTGCAATAACTGTCATCAAATATATATATATATATATATATATATATATATACTGTTAATAAAGTAGTGAATTACTCCCTATTTATGGACCTTGAATAATGTAACTACAATTCCGTCCACCTTTCTCTCACACTTTACAGCATTCCGCCCACCATTTGTCTGTCGTCAAACTTTGGAGTTTGGTGACAGCTAACTTCGGTAAACAGCTGGATTTGTTCGAAACCTGTCTTCGCCGGGAACGTGATTTTTGCCGCAAGGGCCCAGAAGTTATTGTCGTTTTACCATTTAGGAGTTTTGCCCACCATTAAGGGGAGCTAAGCCCGGTTTTCTGGACCACTGTCTCCCTCGTGTTTAGCCCCATTAGTTTTGAAATTTTAAGACGTTCGGCCCATTAGTTTGACAATTTTATCACTTTTTGCCCCATTTCGTTGTCAATTATAAGACCTGTTGTGCCATGTAAGTGTAGATTTGTTCCCCCACGAGCGATAGGACGCCCGTAGTTTTACAAGAAACCAGCCTTCGGCCGGGACATTTTCCTACCTAAAAATTTATAAATTATCTTGAAGGAGGGTCTAGGTTTTGTTTTAAGCTTGATGGAGGTCTAGCGAGGATACTACAAACAAATATTAATAACTTAATGAATAGACCAACAAAACAGCAACTATCCTCTTAAAGTCGTATTTTATAGTGAACATTTGTATTTCTTCCCATCTGGACATTTGGAACTCCAGCGAATGACTTTTTAGTAACTGCGAGTAATTTTCCTGTCAGTTGTTTTTGGGTTAGTTGCTAGAGAGACACACACACACACACACACACACACACACACATACATACATGCATACACTGACACACACAGACACACACACAGGCACACACACATACACACACGGTAGTTCACAGGCCATTGTATTCGTTCATAAAGCAGGAAGGTAAAGAGGCTAAAATGTGAATGTTAATCTCATTATCATAATTTTGCTGGAAAGTCTATCCAGCCTCGTGTATGTATGTGTGTGCGTGTGTGCTGTGGTATTTGCGTTCATGTGTGTGTGTGTGTGTGTGTGTGTGTGTGTGTGTGTGTGTGTGTGTGTGTGTGTGTGTAGGGAATGTGTTTGTATGTGTGTGCTAATGATGTGTATAGATGTGCATGTTTGGCGTTTTTTGGTTTACCAGTTGTGTGTGAGTGTGTGTGTTTATATGTGTATGTGTATGTGTGTTTATATGTGTGTGTGTGTGTGTGTGTGTTTTTTTGTGTGTGTGTATTAATGTCCACCATTGAATCTTGATGACGCATTATTGTGTTCTTATCCAAGCAATAGAGTTATTAATCTCATTCCTCATATAATTTTCCACTTTGCCTTCAGTATCGGGATAAAAGTGGTAATTATTATCTGGTCACTTTTGTTTTAGTTTACAAAATACCTCTCCGGCTAGTGAGTTAAAATAGGACTTCAGAGGCTATCAACCGTATTGGATTATTAAGCCAGCACACTGTAAGTCAAGAATAACGTCTTGACTGGAGGCTCTCCGCGAGAACTCCAGTCCCTTGATGCTCTCCTGCTTATATTTACTACGCCACTAAATATAAAGTTCTGCTCTAGTAGGTAACTATATATATTTGGTTTTAACCTTTTTACATTTACATCACACTACCCCCTGCCAACCCCCCCCCCCCCCATCGCTCTCTCTCTCTCTGCACAAACACAACAACATAAACACAAAAAAACGCACATTAACATCACCCACCAACAATACCACACATCAACACACACCAAACACCTACATCAACATACCACCAACACCACCACACATCAACACACATCAACACACACCAACACCACCACACACCAACACCACCACCACCACACCAACACCACCACACATCAACACACCAACAACACCCCCACATATCAAAATCACCACACACCACCACCACCACACACCAACACAACCACCACACAACTATACACACCACCACCACCACACACCAACATGAACACACACCAACACCACTACCACCACCACACACCACCACCACCACCACCTCGTCGTATATTATTACAAGTTTGCAGTTTTGGTAGTGAAAAACACCAAACAAGGAGACCATGTCATACTTATTTTTCTGGCAACAAGTGCAAAAGTTAAAACATTACGTGGAAAATTATGGCATGCAGTATTTTCACCGTGTATGCCTCTAGTCCTGAGTGTTTTTTTTTTATTTATTTTTTACTGGAAATGTACTACCCAGAACATTCCAACCAGTGTTCAAATGTACAGTTGGCCAAATAAGTGATATCACGGCACCAAGTATATTCCGATCAATAATTGGTAACAGCACTATCTAAGTATTACTTCATCGTTTAGAGTGAGATATGCAAACATGTTCCTATATTTATACAGCCTATTTAACATCTGACAGACATTAATACAGCATACAGCGACGTAATGGCAGCTGGGACACGACTTATTTGGCCAACTGTACGTGGTTATAATCGGCTGGTAGTGTATTTGTCTTTGATTAATATTACCTGAGTTGCTTTGCAGAATATAAGCTGCACACATGTCAGTATAGGACCGTTGTAAACTGAATAGAATAGTTTTATAGTAGCCAGGGTAAAACTTAAGGGGGCCCACCTCGCTTGTTTTATCTTTCTCTCCCTCTCTCTTTGGCTTGTATCCATTCAGCCACATTCAGCCTACTGTTTAAGACGTTTACCCCCATCAAGGTGTCAATATTTTCCTGGAGAGTGGTAGCGAGCCAGCATATATATATTTTAGTTTTGACAGCAAGCTAAATTTGTACATTTTTCGATAGAAAAATTTCTCTGGCGAAGCCGGATTTCTCCATACAATGCTGGCTCGCTATCGCTCGCCAGCAAGAAATCGACACCTGGATGGGAATAATCGTCTTAAAACAGTTGGCTGAATGGGGCCGAATGGATACAAGCCAGAGAAAGAGATAAAATGAGAGAAAGATATAAAAAGCCGGTGAGCCCCCTTGAGAGACGTCGACGGTACAGCATTATAATATATGGTGGGTGAAGGAACCAACTGAAATATTATCATTCACCTGCAGCCGGACTTCTGCCACGCAAAGCAATAACGAGCAATTTAGGTGCACCACATGTATCTCTCCACCACACATGCAAACAGTCTGGGCAACAACAACAACAACAACAACAACAACAGCAGCGGTATTTATGTATGGCTCTGCTCTGTCTTAATGGTGTAATGGTTAGAGTGTTTAAGATCTGCATGTGGTAATCCAGGTTCGAATCCGAGTAAGATCGCATGTTTTCATTAATTTCATTGGGAGGTGGTGTTTGGTGTTTGGTGTTGGGAGTGAAATTAAAGAATTAGATAATCTAAAGATGAGGTTACACAAAAAATCAAATATACAAAGGAAATCCTCCAGAAAAAAATGATACTACATAAAAAAATATAATATATAAAATATATATATACACGAAGTTACCAACACAAGTTAAAATAAATCAAAATAATATTTGAAAAAAGCACCATAAGATGAAGAACACCTTGCTGACAATGCTTCGCATATAGCCTTGTCCTGTACAGTATTTCTTTCACACGTACAAGCAGACAATAAAGTATACGTAATGATGACAAATTATGTGTTGCAAGCATACTTTAATTATAGAAGTTTACACACCCACACACGCACACACGCACACACAAATACACAAACACACACACACACAAACAAACTAACAAGTACACACACATACACATACACACACAGCATACGTTATGTGCACTCACGTCCAGGTAATTAAAGTCAACTCCAATTAGCGTCCTTCACGATGGTAACCACCTCAGGTAATTAAGGGGAGACGGTCGGTTTTTCTGGCCCCCCTTCTCTCTCATCTTCAGCTCGACTAGTTTTCAGATTTCAAGACGTTTGGCCTTTTAGTTTGGCGATTTTAAGACATTTCACACCATGTCTATATCAATATTAATTTGTTTTGTGTCATTTAGGTGTCGATTATTTTCCGGCGAGCGATAGCGAGCCTGTAATTAATGCCTGCAATTAATGCCTGTATCTTCGCCCGGGACATTTTTATATCAAAAAATATACACATTTATCTTGAAGGAGGATCTTGGGGGAGGGGGGGGGGGGGGGGGGGAGTATTTTTAAGCTTTCTCTAGCGAGAAAACTATAGAATATATATATATATATATATATATATAAATATAACAACAAATCGAAAAAAAAATCCAATTAGCATGCATTTGGAAGTTTCCGTCACTACGGTCACCACATCAGATAATGAAAACGCTGTCCTCCCAGCTTTGTGTTTGGTTATGGGTTAGTTACGGATTTATAGGAATTATCTATATATGGGGGTAAATCCTGTATGTGTGTGTGTATGTGGGTGTGGGTGTGGGTGTGTGTCATATTTTCTTGCTCACACACACACCCACCTACACACACACCTACACAGACACACTTACTAACAGAACAAACAGGCATATATTAACCCCACTTCATCCCAGCGGTTCAATACTATTAACCCTTCACTGCCACACAATTACCACTGAATTATGGTATTATCTGTCACTGAAACACACACACACACACACACACACATAACGGTCACGGTGGCCTAGCGCGCTTAGTACAGTGTATTGGGAACGCTAGCTCTGGTGTCGTGGTTGGATCCCACGCGCCGGCAGGGGAAGCTCTCTCAAAAACTTGCCCTGGCCGTGAAAGCAAGGTCTGGACGGACCGCCTCGTGGGGTCCACAAAGTCTCTTTCCCATGTCCTACTCCCTTGGGGGTATGTAGGCGCTCTCGTTAGCAGCCAAGGATCAGTCTGTTGATCCCTTAGGATAAGATCCAGGTTAAGTCTGTGTATGTTCAGCCCCATTGGCTGCCGGCTTGAAATAAACCGGTCATTTATTTTTATTTTTATTTTATTTTACACACACACACACACACACACACACACACACACACACACACACACTCACTCTCACGCACACACACGTACACACACACACACACACACACACACACACACACACACACACACACTTAGAATGTCTTTCCCTTTCACTCAGAACTTTAATTTAATTTTGCGAATAGTCAACAACATCTGCACAGAATCAACCCAAGAAACTCCCAGAGAACGCGAGGCAGGGTAAACGAAAAGATACCCAAAGGAAAAGAAGTTTGAACAAAAGAGGGGTTCAATTGAGGTGGAAATTGGGTTGAGACAGACACAAAGAAATAATCCTACAGAAAAAAATGCACACATAATTATATTATGTACATA
>CM064566.1:13072456-13082456 GCA_032716605.1 Paralithodes platypus
AACCTTTACCTACGCTACTGAATCACTGTATTCTCTCCCTCTAAACATGATACAATATAAACAGAAAGTCATCCTGTAACCATTACCTACGCTACTGAATCACTGTATTCTCTCCCTCTAAACATATTACAATATAAATAGAAAGTCATCCTGTAACCTTTACCTACGCTACTGAATCACTGTATTCTCTCCCTCTAAACATGATACAATATAAATAGAAAGTCATCCTGTAACCTTTACCTACGCTACTGAATCACTGTATTCTCTCCCTCTAAACATGATACAATATAAATAGAAAGTCATCCTGTAACCTTTACCTATGCTACTGAATCACTGTATTCTCTCCCTGTAAACATGATACAATATAAATAGAAAGTCATCCTGTAACCTTTACCTACGCTACTGAATCACTGTATTCTCTCCCTCTAAACATGATACAATATAAATAGAAAGTCATCCTGTAACCTTTACCTACGCTACTGAATCACTGTATTCTCCTCTAAACATGATACAATATAAATAGAAAGTCATCCTGTAACCTTACCTACGCTACTGAATCACTGTATTCTCTCCCTGTAAACATGATACAATATAAATAGAAAGTCATCCTGTAACCTTTACCTACGCTACTGAATCACTGTATTCTCTCACTGTAAACATGATACAATATAAATATAAAGTCATCCTGTAACCTTTACCTACGCTACTGAATCACTGTATTCTCTCCCTGTAAACATGATACAATATAAATAGAAAGTCATCCTGTAACCTTTACCTACGCTACTGAATCACTGTATTCTCTCCCTGTAAACATGATACAATATAAATAGAAAGTCATCCTGTAACCTTTACCTACGCTACTGAATCACTGTATTCTCTCCCTGTAAACATGATACAATATAAATAGAAAGTCATCCTGTAACCTTTACCTACGCTACTGAATCACTGTATTCTCTCCCTCTAAACATGATACAATATAAATAGAAAGCCATCCTGTAACCTTTACCTACGCTACTGAATCACTGTATTCTCTCCCTCTAAACATGATACAATATAAATAGAAAGTCATCCTGTAACCTTTACCTACGCTACTGAATCACTGTATTCTCTCCCTGTAAACATGATACAATATAAATAGAAAGTCATCCTGTAACCTTTACCTACGCTACTGAATCACTGTATTCTCTCCCTGTAAACATGATACAATATAAATAGAAAGTCATCCTGTAACCTTTACCTACGCTACTGAATCACTGTATTCTCTCCCTGTAAACATGATACAATATAAATAGAAAGTCATCCTGTAACCTTTACCTACGCTACTGAATCACTGTATTCTCTCCCTGTAAACCTGATACAATATAAATAGAAAGTCATCCTGTAACCTTTACCTACGCTACTGAATCACTGTATTCTCTCCCTCTAAACATGATACAATATAAATAGAAAGTCATCCTGTAACCTTTACCTACGCTACTGAATCACTGTATTCTCTCCCTGTAAACATGATACAATATAAATAGAAAGTCATCCTGTAACCTTACCTACGCTACTGAATCACTGTATTCTCTCCCTGTAAACATGATACAATATAAATAGAAAGTCATCCTGTAACCTTTACCTACGCTACTGAATCACTGTATTCTCTCGCTCTAAACATGATACAATATAAATAGAAAGTCATCCTGTAACCTTTACCTACGCTACTGAATCACTGTATTCTCTCCCTGTAAACATGATACAATATAAATAGAAAGTCATCCTGTAACCTTTACCTACGCTACTGAATCACTGTATTCTCTCCCTGTAAACATGATACAATATAAATAGAAAGTCATCCTGTAACCTTTACCTAGGCTACTGAATCACTGTATTCTCTCTCTGTAAACATGATACAATATAAATAGAAAATCATCCTGTAACCTTTACCTACGCTACTGAATCACTGTATTCTCTCCCTGTAAACATGATACAATATAAATAGAAAGTCATCCTGTAACCTTTACCTACGCTACTGAATCACTGTATTCTCTCCCTCTAAACATGATACAATATAAATAGAAAGTCATCCTGTAACCTTTACCTACGCTACTGAATCACTATATTCTCTCCCTGTAAACATGATACAATATAAATAGAAAGTCATCCTGTAACCTTTACCTACGCTACTGAATCACTGTATTCTCTCCCTCTAAACATGATACAATATAAATAGAAAGTCATCCTATAACCTTTACCTACGCTACTGAATCACTGTATTCTCTCCCTCTAAACATATTACAATATAAATAGAAAGTCATCCTGTAACCTTTACCTACGCTACTGAATCACTGTATTCTCTCCCTGTAAACATGATACAATATAAATAGAAAGTCATCCTGTAACCTTTACCTACGCTACTGAATCACTGTATTCTCTCCCTGTAAACATGATACAATATAAATAGAAAGTCATCCTGTAACCTTTACCTACGCTACTGAATCACTGTATTCTCTCCCTGTAAACATGATACAATATAAATAGAAAGTCATCCTGTAACCTTTACCTACGCTACTGAATCACTGTATTCTCCCTGTAAACATGATACAATATAAATAGAAAGTCATCCTGTAACCTTTACCTACGCTACTGAATCACTGTATTCTCTCCCTGTAAACATGATACAATATAAATAGAAAGTCATCCTGTAACCTTTGCCTACGCTACTGAATCACTGTATTCTCTCCCTCTAAACATGATACAATATAAATAGAAAGTCATCCTGTAACCTTTACCTACGCTACTGAATCACTGTATTCTCTCCCTCTAAACATGATACAATATAAATAGAAAGTCATCCTGTAACCTTTACCTACGCTACTGAATCACTGTATTCTCTCCCTCTAAACATGATACAATATAAATAAAAAGTCATCCTGTAACCTTTACCTACGCTACTGAATCACTGTATTCTCTCCCTGTAAACATGATACAATAAAAATAGAAAGTCATCCTGTAACCTTTACCTACGCTACTGAATCACTGTATTCTCTCCCTGTAAACATGATACAATATAAATAGAAAGTCATCCTGTAACCTTTACCTACGCTACTGAATCACTGTATTCTCTCCCTGTAAACATGATACAATATAAATAGAAAGTCATCCTGTAACCTTTTCCTACGCTACTGAATCACTGTATTCTCTCCCTCTAAACATGATACAATATAAATAGAAAGTCATCCTGTAACCTTTACCTACGCTACTGAATCACTGTATTCTCTCCCTGTAAACATGATACAATATAAATAGAAAGTCATCCTGTAACCTTTACCTACGCTACTGAATCACTGTATTACCTCACTGTAAACATGATACAATATAAATCGAAAGTCATCCTGTAACCTTTACCTACGCTACTGAATCACTGTATTCTCTCCCTGTAAACATGATACAATATAAATAGAAAGTCATCCTGTAACCTTTACCTACGCTACTGAATCACTGTATTCTCTCCCTCTAAACATGATACAATATAAATAGAAAGTCATCCTGTAACCTTTACTTACGCTACTGAATCACTGTATTCTCTCCCTCTAAACATGATACAATATAAATAGAAAGTCATCCTGTAACCTTTACCTACGCTACTGAATCACTGTATTCTCTCCCTGTAAACATGATACAATATAAATAGAAAGTCATCCTGTAACCTTTACCTACGCTACTGAATCACTGTATTCTCTCCCTGTAAACATGATACAATATAAATAGAAAGTCATCCTGTAACCTTTACCTACGCTACTGAATCACTGTATTCTCTCCCTGTAAACATGATACAATATAAATAGAAAGTCATCCTGTAACCTTTACCTACGCTACTGAATCACTGTATTCTCTCCCTGTAAACATGATACAATATAAATAGAAAGTCATCCTGTAACCTTTACCTACGCTACTGAATCACTGTATTCTCTCCCTCTAAACATGGTACAATATAAATAGAAAGTCATCCTGTAACCTTTACCTACGCTACTGAATCACTGTATTCTCTCCCTGTAAACATGATACAATATAAATAGAAAGTCATCCTGTAACCTTTACCTACGCTACTGAATCACTGTGTTCTCTCCCTGTAAACATGATACAATATAAATAGAAAGTCATCCTGTAACCTTTACCTACGCTACTGAATCACTGTATTCTCTCCCTGTAAACATGATACAATATAAATAGAAAGTCATCCTGTAACCATTACCTACGCTACTGAATCACTGTATTCTCTCCCTGTAAACATGATACAATATAAATAGAAAGTCATCCTGTAACCATTACCTTGCACACTGTTGCATCTCTCTCGCTATTCTATCGCTACTATAATAATCAGTGTTCCTCAGAGCTATCCCAGTGCATACCACCTCCTTTACGTAGGGCACGTGGTACCCGTCTTGCAACTCAATCCCACCCCTACTCTGTGCAACTCTCCAACCCAAGAGTGAAACGTTACTCTCAAACTTTCTTCTACTCAACATCTGAGCTCTGGAACTCTCTCCCAGAATCAGTCTTTCCCTCTTCCTATGACTTAAATTGCTTCAAGCTCCGTGTGTCCAGGCATTTTGGCTCGAACGTCCCTTGATTTTGGCCCTGTCACTCTTTCAACTATGGGGGAGGCACTCGCTATAGGCAGTTATGCCTTTTGCCTCCCTCAATCACATAGAAAAAAAAAAAAAAAAAAAAAAAAAAACGCTACTGAATCACTGTATTCTCTCCCTGTAAACATGATACAATATAAATAGAATGTCATCCTGTAACCTTTACCTACGCTACTGAATCACTGTATTCTCTCCCTCTAAATATTTCCACTGCTGATCTAAAAAAAAGAATTTTTCGCTTTAGAAGCGTTCAATTATTGCTGTTATATTATCTTTCTTATAATTATAACCAAGGCCTTTACTACTGCAGACAAAAATAATATGAACAGTCCCATAGCAGTCGGTTATATCGAATCAATGTTAATTTGCCAAACTATTGATTAATTGATTAACCCCTTCTGTACCAGCGCCGTCCTTTAACATTATTCTGGCTACTATTAGACGATTGTATTCCTTTTAAGAAGGGTCTGAAGCAATTAACCGGTTTTGGACTATCTCACTTAACCCTATTAACTACCACAGATCCTTCCTAAGCTGCACAATATCGTCTAAATATAACTAGAATAAAATTACAAAGACGTCGGTGGTACAGAAGGGGTTAATAATCCCAGTGAACACAAACCCAACTGTATTGTTATCATCGCGGTAGAGACATATTATACAATAACAATTATAACATCCATCATAATGATGGATAGATTGATATATAGATAGATGTATCATAAAGTGCCTGCAAAAGAAGTACGCATATAAAGTGTAATATTAAAAAAACACGTTCATTTAAAATTCTACGAACACGGTAAAATATTTTATTACCTATAAAAAGATCTTGCCAGTTGAAGCTAGGGAACGATATCACATTTGTAAAGGTCAACGAAAGAGACTATAGTAAGGGTATGTGGAAGGTGAAAATAATTGAGAGAGAGAGAGAGAGAGAGAGAGAGAGAGAGAGAGAGAGAGAGAGAGAGATAGGGAGGGAGAGAGAGAGAGAAAGAGGGGGGGAGAGAGAGAGAGAGGGAGAGATAGAGAGAGAGAGAAAGAAAGAAAGGGAAAGAAAGAAAGAGGGAGAGAAAGAAAGAGGGAGAGAGAGAGAGAGTGACTGCATATTGTTAACCCCTCCTGTAAGGCTGACGTGTGTTTAATTGTATTCTAGTTATATCTAGGCGGTTTTTGTGCAGCTTAAGAAGGATCTGGGCTAGTCAAAAGGGCTAAGTGAGATAGTTCGAAGCCTGTTAATTGCTGGAAGCCCTTTTGAAACTGAATATAATCGTCTAATAGTAGCCAGAGTAATTTTAAATAAACATCCCCGGTACTGTGAGGGTTAAGTTAGTAGATTAAAGAGGTAATTTCTGAGGATAAATACTTGGTTTTCTATAAATGCTTATACATAAATGCACTAACATCCTTAAGGGAGCCCACCTCGCTTTTTTCTCTTTCTCTCCCTCTCTCTTTGGCTCGTATCCATTCGGCCCCATTCAGCCTACTGTTTTAAGACGTTTACCCCCATCCAGGTGTCAATATTTTCCTGGTGAGCGGTAGCGAGCCAGCATATGTATATTTTTGTTTTGACAGTAAGCTAAATTTGTAAATTTTTCGATAGAAACATTTCTCCTGCGTAGCCGGATTTCTCCATACAATGCTGGCTCGCTATCGCTCGCCAGGAAAAAATCGACACCTTGATGGGGATAAACGTCTTAAAACAGTTGGCTGAATGGGGCGGAATGGATACAAGCCAGGGAAAGAGAGAAAAGGAGAGAAAGATAAAAACAAAACGGTGACCCCCCTTAATTAACAAACAATATTACCTGTTTGCTGTTATCCCGTGATTGTGTGCTCATTAATTGGCCACTTGCGAGTTTCGGTCTATAAGGAAGTTGGAGCTGTAGACATCGATAATTAACATAACTATCATCTAAACTGCGGTTGTAGTGCTTATATAAATACATAAAACCTAATTCAACATACTTGTTATCCATTAGAAACCTACATTATTATTGTATTTCTGTTTAATATCGATGTTAATGGCTCCAACTTCCTTATAGTCTGAAACTCGCAAGTGGTTAATTACGCTCACCAAATTTAGTATTCTATTATGATTCCAATCTCTCTCTCTCTCTCTCTCTCTCTCTCTCTCTCTCTCTCTCTCTCCTTCTCTCTCCTCGGTACTTGAATCTCACATTGACCTTTTAAAAATGGCTCACCGTTCGCTCGCTCGCTCCAGTTCTCAGATGTTTATATATATAACAATATATGGTGGTTTTGAGACCCTTGCGACGCTTTTTTACATTATCATTAGGTTATCATTAGACGATGTTATGCAGATTAGGAAGGATGTCTAGGAATCAAAAGGGTAAATTATATTCCAATTAACTTTGTTTCCATCCAATTGTTTTCCCGTGTGTTCCCAGTTCATGCCCCCCCCCCCCCCCCCCCCTCTCCCTCTCCCCCGGCAAGTGATAATAGTAATGGTCCTCTGGTGGGCTGGCTGTTTTTCTGGTCACCCTTCTTCCTCATGCTTAACCCCATTAGTGTTCAGATTTTATGACGTTCGGCCCATTAATTTGGCGATTTTAATATCTTTCGCCCCATTTCGTTGTCAATTTTAAGACCTTTCGTGCCATTTATGTGTAGATTTTTTCCTGGCGGACGATAGCGACCCTGTAATTGTATGAGTAAACGGTCTTCGGCCGGGACATTTTTCTACAGAAAAATTTACAAATTTATCTTGAAGAGGGTGTTTTTCTAAGCTTGATGGATGTCTAATGAGGAAACTAAACAGATAAATGATTACATGTATAAATAGACCAAAAAACCAGCCATACTCCCCTTAATGGTCCTCTGCGGGTAATCTAAGTTCTCGATGCAGCCTAATGCTTCCAATTGCATTTGCATTGCTATTGAATTGCTGCTACGTGTACTGTTTCCAGGAGAAAGAGAGGGAGAGAGAGAGTGAGAGTGCTACAGTATATATTGTGGAAGAATGGCTAGCAGAAATGTCAAACTTACCGATTCAGGTAAAGATAATTTAGAATAGTTGTTTGCTAAATATGCAATACCATTAACCCTTTGAGTACAGCGACGTGTGTCTTCGTGGCGCAATGCATAAGTGTGTTGATTTTCGGTGTGAGCGTCCTGGGTTCGAATCCCCGGACTGCCACATGTGTTTGTTAATTTCATTAATCGAGTTTAGGAGTAAAGTTGGTTGGTGGAGAGAACATAATAATCTATTATTCTCTCTAAATTTAGACGATGTTATGCAGCTTAGGAAGGATCTGCGGCAGTTAAAAGGGTTGGTTGAGATAGTTTGAAGCCAGATAAAAGCTAGAGGTCCTTCCTAATCTGAAAATAATCGTCAAAAACTTGCCAGACCATACAGAAAAGGAAATCACCGGTACTGTAGGGGTTAAGGGAGCCCACCTCGCTTTTTTATCTTTCTCTCTCTCTCTCTTTGGCTTGTATCCATTCGGCCCCATTCAGCCTACTGTTTTAAGACGTTTACCCCCATCCAGGTGTCAATATTTTCCTGGCGAGCGGTAGCGAGCCAGCATATATATATATATATTTATGTTTTGACAGCAAGCTAAATTTGTACATTTTTCGATAGAAAAATGTCTTCGACGAAGCCGGATTTCTCCATACAATGATGGCTCGCTATCGCTCGCCAGGAATAAATCGACACCTGAAAGGGGGAAAAGCGTTTTAAAACAGTTGGCTAAATGGGGCCGAATGGATACAAGCCAGGGAAAGAGAGAAAAGGAAGAGAAAGATAAAAATAAGCCGGTGACCCCCATTAACATAAATTTGAATACAATAAGAAATATAAAATAGGGACAGAGGAAAATACGAGGTTTGATGGAAACAAAGCTACACCCAATTGACCACTTGCGAGTTTCAGGCTATAAGGAAGTTGGAGCTGTAAACATGGATATACAGTATAACAGAAATGTAATAATAATGTAAGTTTCTGATGAACAAAAAGTAATTTGAATTGGGTTTTATGTATTTATGAAAGTACTATGACCATGTTTTAGCTGGTAATTCTGCTAAATATCAACGTCTACAGCTCCAACTTCCTTATAGAACGAATCTTGCAAGTAGTCAATTGATTAAAAACATTGAGACAATGTTATTAGCAGGTAAAGGATTAATACACGTGCAATTATATATTATGACGTTCCTTGTATCTTTTGTCAAGCAACATGAAGAAACTAACCATTAAAACACACATTAGCTGAAAATTAAAACAAAATCTCTCTCTCTCTCTCTCTTTCATTCACTCATTCTCTCTTTCTCATTGTCTCTTTCTCTTTCTCGCTCTCTCACTCTCACTCTCACTCTCACTTACTGTCACTCACTCTCACTCTCACTCTCTCTCTCTCACTTAGTCATGCCTCTATTATAGTTTACCCTTGGATAATTACATACCAGTCTTCGCATCTCTCATTCTTTATTCCAGTAAATAATTGGTCTGATAATCCCTGAACACTTGCCTGTATAATCTCTTCAAGCTTTTAATAATTACCCAATTATATCAAGGCATAGGCATTAATGTATCGCAAATTACCTTGCCGAATTGGTAAGACAGGCTAAATGAAATGGGAAATGTATAATTATTGAGTTGATAATTTATATACAGATAGTTAATATTGTATGTATGTATGTATATATTCAGGTACTGTACATACCCGATAGCTGGTGGTGACCGACTTGAGACAGAGCCCGAAAAGTAACATTCAAAGTTCATATTTCTCACAGTAAATGATAAAGGAATATGTAATACAAACTATCCCCCCCCCACCCCCCCTCTCTCTCTCTCTCTCTCTCTCTCTCTCTCTCTCTCTCACACACACACACACACACACACACACGCACTCACACTTAAAACACACCGGAAATAACCTCATATTTGCATAAATTCGTCGGCTGGGAAGAAATACTACAAACAATGCTTTCAGGTTATGTTAAACAAGGTATTCAAGAAGGGAGAAATAGAATCACTAAAATGTGTTGTTATGAATATTATTATCAAGTTCTCCGATAACTTCAAAGGAGGATGGGCGTATTTATTTCCTCATATACTGTATATGTTTTTTTATCAGTTTGAGTTTCCTCCCTAGACCTCCATCAAGATCCCCGCCTACCCCCCCCCCCCACCACCCCACAGGCCGTACTTGAAATTAAATGTGTACAATTTTCGATGGAAAAATGTCCCGGCCAAAAGCCGTTTCCTCTTAAATTACAGGCTCGCTATCGCTCGACAGGAAAATGTCGACACCTAAATTATACGAAAAGTCTTAATATTGATAAAGTAATAGGGCAAAAGGTCTTAGAATCGCCAAACTAATGGGCCGAACGTCATAAAATCTGAA
>CM064566.1:13084956-13102275 GCA_032716605.1 Paralithodes platypus
ATGGCTAGATTGTGTGACGTCGTGTCCTGACTGTTGCCAGATATCTGAGTTGCCATATGCCGCCACAATTTTTTTTCTTGTTTTTTTTTTCTTGTTTTTTTTTTCTGATTTCGCTATTGGTGTATTTCCTCATTGAATTTGACAAAGTACTTACCTGTTATGCCCCAGTGACTACCTACCCATTTCCTTATAATTTTACCTGGTTTCTGCTGATTGATTGGTACCAATTAGTTACCTGTCATGCCCCCAGTTGCCCAGGGACAAGCTACCCATTTTATTACCATTTTACCTGTTCCTGGTGATTGAATTTGACAAAGTACTTACAAGTTGTGCCCCCAGTGACTACCTACCCATTTCCTTATAATTTTACCTGGTTTCTGCTGATTGATTGGTACCAATGACTTACCTGTCATGCCCCCAGTTGCCCAGGGACAAGCTACCCATTTTATTACCATTTTACCTGTTCCTGGTGATTGAATTTGACAAAGTACTTACCTGTTGTGCCCCCAGTGACTACCTACCCCTTTCGTTATAATTTTACCTGGTTTCTGCTGATTGATTGGTACCAATTAGTTACCTGTCATGCCCCCAGTTGCCCAGGGACAAGCTACCCATTTTATTACCATTTTACCTGTTCCTGGTGATTGAATTTGACAAAGTACTTACCTGTTGTGCCCCCAGTGACTACCTACCTATTTCCTTATAATTTTACCTGGTTTCTGCTGATTGATTGGTACCAATTAGTTACCTGTCATGCCCCCAGTTGCCCAGGGACAAGCTACCCATTTTATTACCATTTTATCTGTTCCTGGTGATTGAATTTGACAAAGTACTTACCTGTTGTGCCCCAGTGACTACCTACCCATTTCCTTATAATTTTACCTGGTTTCTGCTGATTGATTGGTACCAATGACTTACCTGTCATGCCCCCAGTTGCCCAGGGACAAGCTACCCATTTTATTACCATTTTACCTGTTCCTGCTGATTGAAATTTACCAAGTACTTACCTGTTATGCCCCCACATTTTTTGTTTTTATATTTTTTTAATATTTTTAGGGTGTAGTATGTATTATTCAAGCAGTATTCATCATTCACATGAGTTGTGATCAAAATCCATGCATTTATAATCATCCTATACATTGTGGAAAGTGTTGTCTATTTTCAGAGGGTTGCGGCCGGAGCGGTGCTGGGAGATAAGGTTAACCCTTTCAGTACTGTGTGTATAACTACTCCAAACCCCCATTATTCATACTGATATTGTTCTTAGGTTGTTTAGGAATGTCCATGGTGATTTATAGGCAGATTCATAAACAATTTGTTCAGTTATGAATTTTTTTCTCTCAAATTTTTGCCGAAAACTGTCTGACGTCTCGGAGTTAAGTGTACACAATGCTATGTCATTGCTATTTACTAGTTCTGATCTCAATATTTAGGGTTTCCCTGTGTTCCAGTGTTGGTTGGCACTATTCTGACAAAGTTTCAACTAAATCCACCAATATTTAGGCACCCTAATGATTTTCTGTAAACCATTGATAATTTTTTTGAGTTTTCAAAATTAACCCTTTTTATTCTTTGCACAGATCGCGCCCTATGGGACCCAGGTCGACAAGACTGCAGCTGATGAGGTCCACACCATCCCCCTACTAGTCACCAGAGTTTCACTATCCTCAGGGAACTTTAAGTATTTATTTTTATTTTTTAGTAAACTTAGTCATTTTCTTAAGTTATTTTTCTAGAATAATCATTAAAAATATAAAAATCACTCTGATTTTCAATTCCACTTCACATTAGATTAAGCATTCCTTATATTACATGTTCAAATTTAGACAAAAAATCTATCTCAATTACCTGATTTTTGGCGAATATTTTAGTGCGGCGTGCCACTTTCGACCCTCGTTTCCTTTACCGTACGCGTTAGAACGCGAAACCTGTCCAGGGTTAAGCAACATTTTATCAAATTGCGTATAAAATATGATAACACAGAAATAAAGTACTCACAATTTGGTACGGTCAGGAGAACTCTGGGGCTGGAAAGTTGTGAGGAAATAGAAGGGTTGATACTTACGCTGTGGGAATTTTAAGGGTAAACACGATCTCAATTATGCCTCTGACTGACATACACCCTTCCTAATCTGAATAGAATGGTTTAACCCTTCCAGTTCCGATGCCGTCTTTTTTCTTTATTCTGGTTGCTATTAGACAATTATGTTCAATTTAAAATGGGCCTCCAGCAATTAACAGGCTTCGAAAAATCTCACCTTACCCTTTTTAATACCACAAATCCTTCTTAACCCATTCTGTACCGGCGACGTCTTATTAACTTTATTTTGGATACTATTAGACGATTTTATGCAACTTAGGAAGGACCTTTAACAATTAACAGGCTTCGAACTATCTCACTTAACCCATTTTACTATCACAGATCCTTCATAAACTGTAAAAAATCTTCTAAATACAGGTAGAATAAAATTCGAAAGACGTCGCCGGTACAGAAGGGGTTAAACTGCACATAATCGTCTATTACGAAGACGTCGCCGGTACAGAAGGGGTTAAACTGCATATAATCGTCTATTACGAAGACGTCGACGGTACAGAAGGGGTTAAACTGCATATAATCGTCTATTACGAAGACGTCGCCGGTACAGAAGGGGTTAAACTGCACATAATCGTCTATTACGAAGACGTCGCCGGTACAGAAGAGGTTAAACTGCACATAATCGTCTATTACGAGAACGTCGCCGGTACAGAAGGGGTTAAACTGCACATAATCGTCTATTACGAAGACGTCGCCGGTACAGAAGAGGTTAAACTGCACATAATCGTCTATTACGAAGACGTCGCCGGTACAGAAGGGGTTAAACTGCATATAATCGTCTATTACGAAGACGCCGCCGGTACAGAAGGGGTTAAACTGCATAAAATCGTCTATTACGAAGACGTCGCCGGTACAGAAGGGGTTAAACTGCATATAATCATCTATTACGAAGACGTCGCCGGTACAGAAGGGGTTAAACTGCACATAATCGTCTATTACGAAGACGTCGCCGGCACAGAAGAGGTTAAACTGCACATAATCGTCTATTACGAGAACGTCGCCGGTACAGAATGGGTTAAACTGCACATAATCGTCTATTACGAAGACGTCGCCGTTACAGAAGAGGTTAAACTGCACATAATCGTCTATTAAGAAGACGTCGCCGGTACAGAAGAGGTTAAACTGCACATAATCGTCTATTACGAAGACGTCGCCGGTACAGAAAGGGTTAAACTGTACATAATCGTCTATTACGAAGACGTCGCCGGTTAAACTGTACATAATCGTCTATTACGAAGACGTCGCCGGTACAGAAGGGGTTAAACTGCACATAATCGTCTATTACGAAGACGTCGCCGGTACAGAATGGGTTAAACTGCACATAATCGTCTATTGCGAAGACGTCGCCGGTACAGAAAGGGAACATAATAGTCAGGAGAACGGTTGGATGGGAAAGGTGTGAGTAAATAGAAGGGGTGACACTTGTGTAACCAGGGTTACCAAATCAAGTCCGCTAGGGAATAAGTAAATGCCGAAAATCGCTAGAATAATGCCACAATCTCTAGAATATCGGTCTAAACTGGCTGAAATCTCTAGAATACTACAAACATTCATGCCGCTAGATGAAAACAATGGCCTCTAGATCGAAGTAAATGCCTCTAGATCTAGCGGGAAAATAGGTAAATTGTCAACACTATCCCCACTCTGCCTTTACTGCCCCACCACTACCTCCACCACAACATCCCGATACCACCCTGCACCAACAAAGTTGTACAGTCGGGCTAACAAGTGATGTCTCGGCACCAATTAAGTTTTGATCAATAATTGGTATCAGCAATATTTACTCATGATATATTCTTTGGAGTTGAGTGAATGGTTTGAGGTAAAGGTAGGTTTGCGACAGGGTTGTGTAATGTCACCATGGCTGTTTAATATGTTTATGGATGGTGTGGTGAGGGAGGTGAAAAGGAGAACTATGGGAAGAGGATTGGGTTTAGTAGGAAAGAATGGTAGAGATTGGGAGTTGAATCAGTTGCTGTTCGCTGATGACACAGCATTGGTGGCGGATTCTGATGAGAAACTGCAGCGGGTAGTCAAAGAGTTTGGTGTGGTTTGTGGAAGGAGGAAACTGAAGGTGAACGTCAATAAAGTAAAGTAATGGTGTGTAATAGGGGAGAGCATAGGGTGAATCTAGATGTGAGGCTGGATGGGGAAATATTGGAACAAGTAGAGTGTTTTAAATATCTAGGAGGAACGATAAGCAGGAGTGGAGGTATGGAAGTGGAGGTAAAACAGAGAGTGTGTGAAGGAAGGAAGGTTTTCGGAGCAATGGGAAGTATGTGGAAGACGAGAAATCTCGGAGTGAAAGTAAAAGAACTGTATCAAGGAATTGTTGTGCCAGCAGTGATGTATGGGGCTGAGACATGGGCTCTGAAGAAAAAGGAGAAAAGAGGGCTGGATGTGATGGAGATGAGCTGCTTGAGGAGTATGTGTAGAGTTACTCGTAGAGACAGATTGAGGAATGAAGAGATACGTAGGAGAGTGGGGCAGCAGGAACATTTGTCAGCCAGAGTGGACAGAAGGGTGCTGAGCTGGTATGGTCATGTTGAACGAATGGGAGATGAAAGGCTTACAAAGAGAATATGTGAGTCAGGTACAAGGGGAGATAGAAGGGCAGGAAGACCCCCATTGAGATGGAGAGACTATGTAAGAAAGGCTTTGGATGATAGAGGAATGACTATAGATCAGGCAGGGGAAGTGGTGGTGGACAGGAGTGAATGGAGAATGCTTGTGAATAGTTGAGTGAACACGTGGTCATTTGGAGTAAGGGGTCATGCGCAAGTTCGACTAGATAATAGTCCATCAGGCGCCTGGCCCGGGGGAAGATTAATATGAAGGGTGTGCCTGCAAGTGTGGTGGGAGGGCTTGTGGCTTTGGCTCCGCTGCATGTCTGCCTGCCGAGATCGGAACCTCTCCGGGTGGTCAGGGGCCGGGGGAGTGCTGGAGCGACCTTGGTAACCCTGGTCTCTGGGTCTTCTCCTGGGTGACCTGGATGTGTGTGAGTTTGTGTTTTTTATCTGTGTTTATTTTTTGTTTTATGTTGTTTTTGTGTTTTCCCTGTTCTTGCTCTGTCTTGAGTCGGCTACCCCCAAAATGGGGATTGGGCCTGAGCATATAGATAGATAGATAGATATTCTTTTTGAGTGAGATAATTATACAAACATGTTCCTACACTTATCCACCCTATTCAACATCTGACAGACATTGATATAGCACAGAGCGAGCCAAACGTAATGACAGCTGAGACATGACTTATTAGCGCCACCGTACTATGGCGAGGAAAGGTGCATCAAAAGAGACGTCATATACGGTAGGTGTTGATGTTTAGTTGTTTTGTTTGTGTGTGTGTTTGTTGATGTTTAGTTGTTTTGTTTGTGTGTTTGTTGATGTTTAGTTGTTTTGTTTGTTTGAGTCTTTGTTGATGTTTAGTTGTTTTGTTTGTGTGTTTGTTGATGTTTAGTTGTTTTGTTTGTTTGTGTGTTTGTTGATGTTTAGTTGTTTTGTTTGTGTGTTTGTTGATGTTTAGTGGTTTTGTTTGTTTGAGTCTTTGTTGATGTTTAGTTGTTTTGTCTGTGTGTTTGTTGATGTTTAGTTGTTTTGTTTGTTTGTTATTGTTTAGTTGTCCAGGTTTGTAATAGTATTGGTGTATGATCATGCAGGCATTTCAAGTTTGAGTTTGTGTTGCAGTGTTTTCTTGTTGTTCTTTATGTTGTACTGTTATTCTCTCATGACGTCATTGGGCTATATTAGTTGTCTGAGGGTTAACGAGGAACTTTCCGAGTCAAAGTTATACATTACCGCTAACAGTACCGGTGCCGTCCTTTTAAGGGGGTAGTGCTAGTTTTTTGGTCTCTGTATTTATGTAGTAATAATTATGTTTTAGTTTACTCGCTAGACCTCCATCAAGCTTAGACCCCCTTTCAAGATAAATGTATAAAGTTTTCGATAGAAAAATGTCCCGGTCAAAAGCCGGTTCCTTCTAAAATTACAGGCTCGCTATCGCTCGCCAGGAAAAATTCGACCTGTAAATGGCACGAAATGTCTTCATATTGACAAAGAAATGCGGTGAAAGGTTCTCAATATCGCCAAACTAATGAAGCGAACGTCTTAATATCTCAAAATGAATATGCTAAACATGAAGGAGAAGGGGATCTGCAAAAAGCGACCACTACCCCCTTAACTTTATTCTGGCTAATATTAGACAATTATATTCAGTTTTAAAAGACCCTTCAGTAATTAGCAGGCTTCGAACCATCTCACTTATTCCGTTATACTACATCAGATCCTTCTTAAACTGCACAAATTCGTCTAGATATTGCAATAATATAATTAAAAAGACGTCCCCGGTAGAGAAAGGGTTAAGATAAATTTAGTTCTTCGAAATGGTCTTCCCACTGAACGAGAACAAGATTGTAATAATGTACAGTCGCGCTAATAAGTCATGCCCCAGCTATCATTACGTTTGGCATGCTTACCATCGAAAATACGGCGTCCAGGCCATAATAATAAGCCCAAATGGTGGAATAAAGATATTTCAAACTGCCTGCTTGCTAAAAAATGTGCTAATGATAGATTAAAATCCTCACAAAATGACGAAGAACGGGTGAAATTTGTAGAGCTACGACGCAAAGCCAAAAAGTTAATTAAGCAAAGTAAAAAGACCTTAGAGTTACATATTGCGAATCAAAGTAAAACAAACCCGAAAGAATTCTATAGTTATATCAGAAAGAAAAAAGTAGTTACTTCAACTGTTGGACCGTTAGTCGATGAAAAAGGAGAATACACCAAAGACGAAGTACAAATGAGTAATGCCCTCAATACCTTCTTTGCATCAGTTTTTACAACAGAAGACCTCAGTGATATCCCTACACCATCGCCGATTCAGATTGATAATTCAGATGTTCTAAGCAATATCACCGTTACAGAGAGAGAAGTATTGAATTGTTTAGATAAACTCAAGGTAAATAAAACGCCAGGACCTGATACAATCTCGCCTAGAGTTCTAAAGGAAGCTAAGAATGAGCTCTCCAAACCACTGACATTACTATTCAATAAATCCTTGCAGTCTGGAACTATGCCTGATCAGTGGAAGCTAGCCAACGTAACACCGATATTCAAAAAAGGCAGCAAATCCCTACCGAGTAACTATCGTCCAATTAGCTTAACCTCAGTTGTATGTAAAATGCTAGAAACGGTCATACGAGACAGACTCGTAAATCACTTGGAGGAAAATAACATACTTAAAGATACTCAACACGGCTTTCGTAAAAAACGTTCCTGTTTAACAAACCTCTTAGACTTCTTCCACGATATCCTCAACCTCTACGATGAGAGTAAAGCTGTAGATATTATATACCTTGATTTTCAAAAGGCCTTTGACAAAGTTCCCCACAAACGTTTACTGCTAAAACTAAAAGCGCATGGAATACAAGACGGTGTGTTGAAATGGATAGAAAATTGGCTCAGCAACAGAAAGCAAAGGGTAGTCATAAACGGTAAGGCATCTAAATGGACCAATGTAAGTAGCGGGGTACCCCAGGGATCGGTACTAGGACCAATTCTCTTTCTAATTTACATCAACGACATAGATGAGGGTCTCACCTGCACAATCTCAAAATTTGCTGACGATACAAAAATTGCAAATAGCGTACTCTCAAAAGAACAAGTTGACGATATGCAACACAATCTAGATAAATTGTCATGTTGGGCCCAAATTTGGCAAATGAGTTTCAATGCGGATAAATGTAAAGTACTACATGTCGGATACCTAAATGAGAAAGCAAACTATTCGATGAATGGCACTCAGCTTAAGAATGTAAACAGAGAAACTGATCTGGGAGTAACAATATCGAGTAACCTAAAACCGAGTCAACAATGTTCAGAAGTTGTTAAGAAGGCAAACAAAATAATTGGCTTTATAGGCAGGTCATTTGAGCATAAATCCAAAGAAGTTATCCTAACCCTTTACAATTCCTTAGTCCGCCCTCTTCTGGAATACTGCGTTCAATCCTGGTGCCCTTATTACCAAAAGATATAAACAAGCTAGAACGAGTTCAACGTAGAGTTACCAAAATGATACCTAGCCTAAAGAACAAACCATACGAAGAGCGTCTTAGAGAATTAAATCTATTTCCTTTAACCCAGCGCAGATTAAGAGGCGACTTAATTCAAGTGTTCAAAATCATCAAAGGCATCGACAATATGAACTGTAGTAAGTACTTCACTATCGACCAATCTAATTACACGCGGGGAAACGGTTGCAAAATTATTGGTAAATCTTTTAACTCGCACGAATCTAAGAATTTCTTCTTCAATCGAGTTGTCAACTTGTGGAATGGGCTTCCCCGAGACGTTATAGACTGCAGCACCGTTGATTCATTTAAATTCCGCCTAGACAAATATCTCGCATCAAACCCGCGACTGACTGCGTTTGTAAATGAATAACTTTATCCTCCCCTCAGTTACTAACCCATATGTCCCCTACTAACTTCCTAGTCCTGCCACGTTAGTGGCAGGGCAGTAGTTCCCTTTCCAATGTTCCCTTACCCACTCTAAACCACTGTTTGGACACTTGATCCTCAGTGTTTTGGAGGACAAGCAACCTAGAAGGGTCACTAGATCTGTTGTTGCTTGATTTCCTTTGTACTCCTTTGTACTCTGTGGTATATTAATGTCTGTCAGATGTTGAATAGGGTGGGTAAGTGTAGGAACATGTTTGTATATATCACTCAATATGAAGAAATGAAACTTAGATATTGCTGATACCAATTATTGATCAAAACATACTTGATGCCGAGACATCACTTATTAGCGCGATTGTACGACATTCAACGAAAATAAAAACAAATCGTTTCGGCATATACTGTACAGTACAACGTACAGTATACTGCAATTATGTGCAAATATTGTTTTGTTATATAGACCTGTAGATAAAAGCTCTGTGCCATAGTGAATTATACAACAAGAAACGACATCAATAATTCTAACTGATATCTATCTTAATAAATAAAGGTCAATGTTTGTCTGTCTGTTTGTCAGTTACCCGACCTTTGTTACTAAACTCCTCCCACAATTTTGGTGCCAGGTGGGAGTGTGGGGCACCGTTGGAAAGCCCAGGCTTTGGAGATGGTTTTAGGCGAGTTTAGTGGAAATCAGAGACACTTCTGTTTAATAAAATTTTCGGCAGAACTTATGTAGTATACGGGAGCGAAAAAAATGCGAAAAAAATAGCCGTTGGGGGCAGAAGGAGGCCTCCAATCGAAAAGGTGTATGGCACGAAAGTTGTTCGCAGCTCCCCAAAATGGGGGTACGGATGAGGTCAGATCCAAAATCGGAGGTCATTTAGCGGCCGAAATCGAGGTCGCCGTTTAATGAGGCACAGGGAGGTCGAGGCCGGTGATTATGGTAGTAGTAGTATTGTGATGATTGTGGTAGCAGTGATTGATGATGGTGATTATGGTAGTAGAATTTAAACCCGGGCAACGCCTTTCACACACAACCCATCTCGTCCATATACCTATCTAATTTTATCTTGAAGCTCTCTATTGTTCTTGATACTACAATAACACTGTGTAGCCTATTCCAGACATCTACAACTCTGTTACGAAACTACTGGTAACTTCGCTAGTGACAATAATATGGTTAACCCGTTCAGTACCGGTGCCGTCCTTTTACCTTTATTCTGGCTACAATTAGACGACTTCATTTAGCTTATAAAGGGCCTCCAGCAATTAACAGTCTTCGAACTATCACACTTAACCCTTTTCACTACCACAGATTCTTCTAAAATTGCTCAAAATAGTCTAAATATAACTAGAAGAAAATTTAAAAGACGTCGACGGTACAGAAGGGGTTAATACTGAAGGATGCAAGGACTGAAAGAGAGAGATAATTGGTGATGGTGTGGCGGTGTTGTGTGAGTAAAGTGCTGGGAATATGACACTCCCACACATTTTATCTGCTCTCTCTAGCTCTCGCTCTCTCTCTCTCTCTCTCATCTTCACAATCCTATGTCCCCATCCCTCAACTTGCCTTCATATATCTCTCTCTCTCGCTCTCTCTCTCTCTCTATATATATATATATATATATATATATATATATTAACTATATGTTTTAATTTCCTCGCTGGACCTCCATCAACCTTGAAAAAGGCCCCTTAGACCCCCTTTAAAGATGTATATACATTTTTCGGTAGAATAAATTCCCGGCCGAAGGCCGGTTCCTTCTAGAATTACAGGCTCGCTATCGCTCCCCAGGAAAAAAATCGAAACCACGAAAGGTCTTAATATTGACAAAGAAATGGGGCGAAAGGTCACAACATTGCCAAACTAATGGAATGGACGTCTTAAAATCTCTAAACTGTTATTCTAAACAAGAGGGAGAAGGGGGTCCAGGAAAAGCGAATACCTCCCCCTTAAATGGACCGACGATTGAAGTGAATACTGGTTGAACTGAACGAAAGTTAAGGGGACCCACTCGTTTTTTGTTTTGTTTTTTCTTTCTGGGTAGTAGCCATTCGACCCCATTCAGCCTACTGCTTTAAGACGTTTATCCTCATCCAAGTGTCGATTTACACCTGGCGAGCAATAGCAAGCCAGCATATTGAACTATGTGTTAGACAGCTGACTTTATTTGTAAATTTTTCGGTAGAAAAATGTCTCCGGCGAAGCCGGGTTTCTCCATACAATGATGGGTCGCTTTCGCTCGCCAGGAAAAATCGATACCTGGAAGGGGAGAAACGTCTTAAAACAGTAGGCTGAATGGGGCCGAATGGATAAAACCCAGAGAGAAAAAAGCAGGTCGGTCCCCTTAACCTTTTGAGTACCAGCGACGTGTGATATATTTTATTCTAGCTATAATTAGATGACATTATGAAGCATTACGACACGTGCCTTCTGCGTGTCGTAAGAGGCGACTAAAGAGGTTGGGTCGGTGGGCTTGCGACCCCCACCCGGAAAAAATATCTAAGCAAAGAAAAACGAACGAACAGCCTCGGATGCGGACGGAACCAACGTTGACGAACCACGACCGACTAAGGACATGCCTTCGGACATTCTGAGAATGGCTACGTGGAATGTTAGTGGCATGAATGATGGAACAAAAGAGAGAGAGGTTCTGGAAGTGTTAGTGAATGCCAGGCTGGATGTATGTGGAATGACAGAGACCAAATGGAAAGGTTCAGATGTGAGAGAATGGGAATGTGGAATGGGTGTGTGTGCTGGAGTGAGTGAAGGAACAGCGAGAGAAGGTGCATGTTTGTTTGTAAGTAGCAAATGGAAGGAATGTGTAAGAGAGTATGGGTCTGTGGGTTCAAGGATTGTGTGGGTGAGAATGAAAGTAGGAATACAAACGTGGGTGATTGTATGCGTGTATGCCCCGACAGAGGATATACTTGAAAGAAAGAAAGAGGAGTTCTGGATGAATGTGGAGGCGTGCCTGGAGAAGTTTGACAAGAACGAAAGAATATTTCTGATTGGGGATATGAATGGTAAGGTGGGTGATAGGAAAGTTGAGGGAGTGGTGGGAGGGTGGGGAGTACCATCAGAGGTGAATGGGAATGGTAGTGCACTTGTGGACGTATGTGTGGGAAGGAGGCTGTGGATAGCCAACACCTTCTTCCGACACAGAATGATCCACAGGTACACGTGGAAACGGATGTTGACGATGAAAGATAAGACAGTGGTGGAACGAAAGTCATTGATTGATTATGTATGTGTGGATGAACGAATGAAGAAATCTGTGATGGATGCTAGGGTGTATAGGGGTATTGGAGGGGGTCTGTCTGATCATTATGTAGTGGTAGCTAAGGTTAGGATACAAAAGAAGTGGGTGAGGAGAGCGGGAGGGAGGCGAGAGGAGGGTGGAATGGTGAGGAGGGTGGAGAGGTTGCAGGAGGAGGAAGTCAGGGAGGAGTACAGGAGAGCAGTGGAAAGACGACTAGGTGGGTTCGACCTGGAAGTTATGGAGGAAGTGGAGGAGATGAGCAAGGTGTTTAAGGATGAGATCTGTGCAGCACGTGAGGAGGTGTGTGGAGTGAGGAGAAGAGGGAGGGGAGTGAAAGGTACAGCATGGTGGACAGAAGAGGTAAGAATAGCTGTGGAAGAAAAGAAGAAAGCATATAGAGTGTGGTTGGGTAGTAGATGGAATGAAGATTCCGAGAGACAGAAACGAGCGAGGTACGTGGAGAGTAAGAGGGTGGTGAAGAGAGTAGTGAAGGAAAGTAAGAGAAGAGTAGATGAGGAATTTGGAAGGAATCTGAGTGTAAAATGGAGGGAGAGTAAGAAACTGTTCTGGAAAGAAGTCAAGAAAGTTAGGGAAGGTAGCAAGGGAAACAGTAAGGGTGTGAAAGATAAGAATGGGAGAATGCTAGCCGAGAAGCAAGAGAGAGTCGAAAGATGGAGGGAGTACTTCAGTGAGTTGCTAAATGAAAGGAATGAAGAGCCAGCAAACATAGCTGGATATGGTATGGGAGGGAGAAGAAGAGAAGTAGTGGAGGAGGAGGTGGGGATCAGGAGGTCAGAAGTGTGGGAAGCCATGAAAAGAGTGAAGTTGGGGAAAGCACCAGGAACAGATGGAGTGTGTGGGGAAATGTTGAGGTATGGTGGTGAGATAGTGATAGAATGGGTATGGAAAATGTGCAAACTAGCATGGGAGAAGGGGAGTGCACCCGATGACTGGAAGACTGGCATAATAGTCCCCCTATATAAGGGCAAAGGGGAAAGAGGAGTGTGTGGTAACCACCGAGGAATATGTCTTCTAAGCGTAGTAGGGAAGGTATACAGTAGGGTAGTGATTGAGAGAGTGAGAGTGAGAACGGAGAAATGGATAGGCGACGAGCAGGGAGGTTTTAGGAAGGGAAGAGGATGTGTAGATCAGATTTTTACCCTGAATTGTGTTGTGGAGAAGTATCTGGAGAAGAAACAAAAGGTGTATGTTGCCTTTATGGGACTTGGAGAAGGCCTATGACAGAGTGGATAGAGAAGGTTTGTGGAAAGTACTTAGAATATACGGAGTAGAGGGCAAGTTGCTGAAAGCAGTGAAGAGCATGTATGAGGGTGCAAAGGCGGCAGTACGTGTGGAGAGTGAGCAGAGCGAGTTCTTTGACCTGAATGTTGGTTTGAAACAGGGGTGTGTGATGTCCCCGTGGTTGTTTACTGTATATATGGATGGAGTCATGAAAGAAATACTATCAAGAGCAGTGAATGTTGGGGTATCGCTGAAAAGGGAGGGAATTGAGTGGAAGCTACCTATACTGCTGTTTGCGGATGATACAGTTCTGATGAGTGATAATGAATGGGAGTTGCAGGGTCTGGTAAATGAGTTTGGAACAGTGTGCGAAAAACGGAATTTGAAGGTAAATACGGGGAAGAGCAAGGTTATGGTCTTCGAAAGGGGTGAAGTCACAGAGTGTGAGGTGAAGCTGAACGGTCAGGCTATGGAGATCGTCAACTCTTTTAAGTATCTGGGCAGTGTGTTGAGTAAAGATGGGACTATGGATGAAGAGGTGCGGGAGAGGGTACAACAGGGGAAGAGGGTTGTAGGAACGCTAAAAGCAGTAACAAGATTAAATAGGGTGGTCAGTATGGAAGTGAAGAAGTCCTTGCATGACAGTGTGGTAATCCCGACACTGACTTACGGAAGCGAAGCATGGACGTTGGTTGAGAGACTCAGACCAAGAGTGAGAGCAGTGAAATGAATTACTTAAGGAGTGCGTGCGGAGTTACATGGAGGGATAGACAAACTAATGAGGAAGTAAGAAGGAGGTGTGGTGTGGAGGTAGATGTGCTGGAAAGTGTGAAAAGGAACAACTTGAGATGGTTCGGCCATATGGAACGTATGGAAAGCGAGAGAATGACTAAGAGGGTGTACGAGAGCGAGGTGGAGGGACAGAGGGGGAGAGGTAGACCGAATATGAGGTGGAAGGATGGAGTGAGGAACTACATGAACGAAGGCGGTGCTGGTTGGGGGGAGGGGCGTCGACTGACTGGGGACAGAGGTGCATGGGGGCGGTTCGTTCGTGGCCACCCCTTCGGGGATCACGGCGTCAGGCAATAGATAGATAGATAGATGAAGCTTGGGAAGAATCTGTGGTAGTTAAATGGGTTGGTTGGGATAGTGTCAAGCCTTATTATTGCTAGAGGTCCTTCCTAAGCTGAATAAAATAATCTATTAGTAGCAAGAATATAAGGAAAAGGACGTCGCTGTTACAGAAGGGGTTAAGGGGAGATGGGCCGTTTTTCTAGTCTATTAATTCATGTATTCCTTTATTTTTAGTTTCCTCCCTAGACCTCCCTCAAACATAAACAAACATCCATTAGATCCCCCTTCTAGATTAATTTGTAATTTTTTCGGTAGAAAAATTTCCCGGCCGAAGGCCGGTTCTTCCAACATTACGGGCTTACTATTGTTCGCCAGGGAAAAAATCGACACCTAAATAGCACGAAAGGTCTAAATATTGACGAAGAAAGGGGGCGAAAGGTCTTAAAATTGACTAACTAACTGGGTAAACATCTTAACATCTGAAAACTAATGGGGCTAAACATGAGGGAGAAAGTGGTCAAGAAAAACGGCCCATCCCCCCTTATATCAGTTGGGTATTGAGTTATCATGGAACCGATTCACAAGATGATTTGACATGGAACCTTTTATTATGTAAGCATAATATAACTAGATGTTGACTATTGAAATTATTGGGGGATTATTTTGATAGGTACAGTTGGCCAAATAAGTGATGTCCCAGCTGTCGTTACGTTTGGCTTGCTCTGTGCTGTATTAATGTCTGTCAGATGTTGAATAGGGGGAGTTATAAATAAATACAAAAAATACACACATATATATACAGTATATATATATATATATATATATATATATATATATATATATATATATATATATATATATATATTAAAACTAAAATAACAAGAAGGTATCCAGGCAAAATACGCAAGGCCATAAATTAATGAGTTAGTCTCCCCTCCATTATGCTATTATCGGGTATTATATAACACTGTAAACACACTTAGGGTATTTTAGTAGATCCATTAGTGACAGGGGTGGGAGAGTGATTAGTTGAGACAGGATGGGTGATAGTAGGTAGTAGTAGAAGCTGACGGTAGACAGTAGTAGTAGTAGTAGTAGTAGCAGCAGTACTACTAGTAGTAGCAGCAGTAGTAGTAGTAGTAGTAGTAGTAGTAGTAGAGGGTGACGATAGATTGTATAGTAGTAGTAGACGGTGACGGTAGATTGTATAGTAGTAGTAGTATTAGAGGGTGACGGTAGACTGTAGTAGTAGTAGTAGTAGTAAAACACATATATACATAGTAAACACAGACGGAATATAGTAGAGACTGCTGGTAAACAATGGTACGATAAAGTCAGAAGGGGGTAATGAATATATTATGAGGGCGGAGGGAAGTTTATGAAAATACTACATATAGACGATATAATGTTGTAAATTAATATATGTCATCGCTGATCTTGTAATGATGGCAAATACATATTAAAAAAAAAAAAAAAAAATTGCATTGGCAGTAATTTAGCTAGAACAGTAATTAAAATTATTCATGTTTATTAACGTACTGGCAGAGAAAAAGAGAGTGCTATGTATAATGATTATTACTAAAATATTTTCGGTAGGCTATTATGACAATTAACCCATTGGCTGCGGGTGACGTTCCGGAACGCATAGGCAATTTACAGCAATTTCCAGGCTTTAAAAGCCTGTAAAAAAATTAAAAATCGAGTGTCAGTGGGCGGGAGCGTGAGGGACCCACCTTCGACCCTCAGAGCAGCGAGCCGTTCATTGAGGGAGACTGTGTCTCACGCAGGTGTCTAACGCAGGTGTCTCACAACAGTGTTGCCGAGCGAGCGAGAGCTAATAATTAGCGGTTTTCCCGCATGTCTATGGCAACGCTGCGGGTGAACCCCGCCACCTAAGAAGCTCGTTCTGGTCTCATTTTGAAGCTATTTTCGCCTAGTTTTTGGCAGAATACAGTTCATTTAATGCAGATGCTTGATTAATCATTCAGGAGTGCCTAAATATGCCCTAAATAGCCCAAATATGCCCGCAGCTTAAGTGTTAAGAATGTAAAAATAATGTAAAATTACTTTAATAACGAAATATGTATACTTGTTTACTAATCTTCAATATTCGTCTTGTTACATGAGGGAGGATATAACGCAAATTTACATCATAAGATGGCTGTACAGTCGGCCAAATAAGTGATGTCGCGGCATCAACTATATTTCGATCAATAATTATTGGTATTAGCACTATCTAAGGTTTATAACATTGTTCAGAGTGAGATATACAAACATGTTCCTATCTTTAGACATCCTATTCAACATCTGACAGACATTAATACAGCACACAGCGAGCAAAACGTAATGACAGCGGTGACACGACATATTTGGCCAACCGTACGGTAGCGCAAATAAGTCACGTCTCAGTTGTCATTACGTTTGCCTCGTTCTGGGCTGTATCAATGTCTGCCAGATGTTGGGTAGGGTGGGTAAGTGTAGGAACATGTTTGTATATCTCACTCGAAATGAATAAATCCAGTTTGTATATTGCTGATAACAATAACTGATTAAATTGTACTTGGTGCTAAGACATCAATTATGTGGTCGACTGTACATATAAATGTTTAGTAAAATATTTCTGAAAACAATCCCATTTCATACTCAAAATTTAAAATTTGATGCAATAATTATTAAAGTTATGACAAAAACACACAAATCTATATTTCCAAGAAGCAAGTCGTGTTAATTAATTGTCAACCATATTTAATATTACTCACTTGAACAAAATGTATAATAATATTTTGAATATTTTCCTTCCTAATGATGTGCCGCAAATAGCTTTTGCAACTTAATTGCGAAAGAATATGTTCACGAGATGAAATATTAAGGGGGTATTGCTTGTTTTTTGGTCTATGTATTTATCTAATTTATATATTTTTGAGTTTCCTCGATAGACCTCCAATCTATCCCCCCCCCCTAGGCCCCTTTCTAAAGATAAATTTGTAAACAAATTGGTAGAACAATTTCCCGGCCAAAGGCCGATTGCTTCTAAAATTACAGGCTCGCTTTCGCTTGCCAGGAAATAATTGACACCTAAATGTTACGAAAGGTCTTAATATTGACAAAGAAATGGGGCGAAAGGTCTCAAAATCTGAAAATTAACTGAACAAACGTCATCAAATCTGAAAACTAATATACTAAA